>CM076575.1:819524529-819819529 GCA_034641835.2 Pinus albicaulis
TCATAAAGTAATCAGTCACTAAGATCCTTTGCCCCTTTTACAAGAATAGGGAATGGCTTTGCCTTTTCCTCTAAAGGAATAAGGCCCTGCCGCTAGGGATACAAATGGACTTTGTCGTCCTCTAGAAGCCAATAAAATAGGCCTCCTCTGTCCTTTGCTGTTGTTGCTGCCCACCCTAGATGGTGTCATGTCCTCCTCCACATCTGTCTCCTGCTTTGCCTCCTGACCCTGCTCCTCCTCCTCTACCTCTGACTCTCCCTCCCCTGCAACTGCTACCTCCTCTGCCGCTAGTGCCTCTGGATCCACATCTAACCAATTAGGGATCGAGTCCATTGTCGACCTCTCAGTCTCGACTCTCCATGCATCAATGGTATCAATATTGTCCAATGAGATGGCATCCATATCAGGAGTTTTCTGAAGTTGTCTCACCCACAATCGAAGATTGTAGTAGACGTAGACCATGTCATTGAGGTGTTGGGGTTCCAATCTGTATTAGGGTCATATATTGTAAATTAGTACTTAGAAAATTTAAATATTAAAAATAATCAAATGGATTCAAAAAATGAATTTGAAATTTTTTTACCTGTTGCTCTTTTTGCTGTGTGTTTTGTCAAATACACTCCAGTTGCGCTCACACTCAGAGGAATTGCATGTTTGGCTGAGCACTCGAATGGCAAGCTTTTGGAGATGGGGTACTCTGCCACCATAGCTTGTCCACCAAACATCTACATGTTAAAAGAAAAATGAGAAGCAAAAATTATGAAGAGACAATGAATTATGAAATTTGAAAGTTGAAAGTTGAAACAAATTGAAGCTTACCTTGAATTTTGGTCATTCTATTCTTAATAACCATGGTAAAACCAAATGTGCCACCTGCTATCCTATATATCTCCATTTCTTTAGAAATATCTTCACGTTCTTGCTTAGATGCCACCATCTTCTCAACACAAGTGAAGAATCCATCCATCCCCTCGGCATCAAATCTGAAACCACAAGAGTAAGCAAATGTGTGGTTGAGGTAGATACCTACAGCATGAATGGGGCGATGGAGGGTATTGTTCCATCTCTCATCAATCACTCTCCATATGACTTATTGTTTCTCTAACCCCTCGTCTCCCATCTTTATAATAAGCACGAATGGCTTCTTTGGCCCTATCCATGGCCTCATACAAGTAGCCCATTGCGGGTTTCTCTCCATCAACCAACCGAAGAACCCTTACCAAAGGTTCTGAAATGGCACACAGCTCCTGCCCAAAAGCTCTGATCATATGATAATGAAACTAGTTTGCATATGCCCTCTCCCTCTAGTTTGCGGCTAATAGATAAAGCATGCCAATCCTGCGAAAGAAACATGCTCTTCACATCCCACACATAATTCAATAGAGACTGAAGAGATATGAAAGTAGTAGAAAATCGTGTAATGGCAAGATGCATAAATTCTTTGTTGTTGGTGAATCTTCTCATCAAGCTAAGCACAGATGCATGATTATATATAAATTTTTTTATGCTTTTGGATGATTCAACAATATCCCTCACAAGAGGAATCTTACCTATATCCTCCAACATCAAGTCAATATAATGAGCAGCACAAGGTGTCCAAAACAGGTTAGGATACCTCTCCATAAGCAACTTGCCAGTTGCAACATAATTTGCAGCGTTGTCCATTATGACTTGGACAACATTTTGTGGGCCTATTTCCTGAATGAAGATGTCCAACAACTCACATAATAAATGTGCATCTTTAATGTGTGCAAATGCATCAACAAATTTCATAAACATTGTCCCCTTGGGACAACTAACCAAGAAGTTAAGAAGGGTCCTACCCTTCTGGTCAGTCCAACCATCTAACATGACTATGCATCCAGTGTGTTCCCATGATGCCCTAAACTCCTCCAATCTAGCATTGCAATCAGTCTTTCCATCTTGAAGAAGAGGCCCTCTCAACTCTGCAAAGGTAGGGGCTTTGTACCCCCGACCAACGACAGCAACAACATCAAAAATAGGTTGGTAGAATGGGTTTGTCTTGGCAATGTTGAAAGGAACATCACTCCATAAAAGACATTTACTGACCAACCTGTTAGCTTCTGCTTTTTCCTTTTTTTTAAGTGTCGATTTGATGCCAAGTTGTGCACTAGGTGTGGTTCTAGGGACAAAAAAAGATGAGAAAGCTGAGGGGTTGGGACACATGGGTGTGGAAGGTGATGCTGAAGAACCACTCGCACTTACCCCCACTCTTGAGGCCGCTACAAGTTGACTTTTTAATGCTGCCCTAGTGTCTTTTCCGTCCTCTTTATCCATCAATGATTTAATGGCCTGTCGGATGATTTTTGGAGATGGATTTAGGTAAAGCTCTATATTTTGCCTCGAAATTTGCCCCAAATGGAATATTAATTTGTTGACACCCCCTGACATATGCTTGCCACACAAATTGCAAGTCAAATACATTCTATTGACACCCTCCAGTTTTAGGTATATTATCAGGTTCACCATATTCCCACATAGGGTCCAAAACCCTTGGCATTTTGTTTGAAACTTTGAACTTGAATTTGAACCTGGGCACAAAAAAAAATTTGAAAAAAATAAAAAATTGCCCATCACATAAGAAGCAAACACAAATGTAATTGTTGATTTTAAATTTTAAATGCCTCTTCTCACTCGCTTTAACACACACTGATTCACTAAACAAAGGTTTGAATTTTTGTCATTTGATTCTTGAAAGTTGAAAGTTGAAGTTTTGATTCAATCTAGACTCTGGATTCTAAGCAAAAATAAGATAGAAAACAAACTAATAGAATTATAGAAAGATTTAAGAAGCCATTTGTGTAACAAAAAAATAAGAGAGAAATTAAAATACATACCTGGCAACAACAAACCGGCACCTTGAATCTTCCACGTTGAGCGATGGAAAAATCTCCAAATCCACTCCACAAAACTAGCAGATCTTGGACAATGGCAAAGCTCAAACACCTCCTCTCTCTCCACAACCCTCAATCGCAACAAACAAAATGAAAAATGACTGATATTTTTCCCTTTTCGGCATCTTAACTGTGCCCTGGGAGGGAATGCCGACTTTTTTGGTCGACTCCCGATAAAGTCGCGACTTTATCGATTTAATCATGATTTTTTCAAAGTTGAAAAAGTCGGCAAAAAGTCAGTCGATTTAATCGGCTCGCTGAAAAAATCGCATTTTTAGGATTAAATCACGACTTTTTGCTGACTTTTTCCACACTGGGCCAAACATCTCTGATCGGGATACCTGAAAAAGTCGGCGAGGGTATGAGAATCTCTGAACAAGTAATGGAACCTTCCTCTGATCTCGTAGTAGATAGGGCATCCAAAAATGAAGTGCACCTCGGTCTCCACTTTCTGTAAATGACATACCTGGCAAATTCTGTCTCGTCTATCGATCTGGTGGTCTGTCTCTGCCCTAATTCTATGAGAACCTACTCTGAACTGGCCTAGAGGAAAGCAAAGAGCATGCATCTAGTGGTGAAACATATACTGGGGTCGAACAATGAGCTTGTCTCTCAACTCCAAGAAGTGCTCAACGTAGAAGGCCATCTTTGGGTGCAACCCTCTCGGAGAATTGACCGAGGTGACCTGGACGAACTTCCTGTGGATGTAATCCCTGATGATCTTGTTTAGATAATGTCTAGTAGGTAAAAGGTGACTAGGAGCATCTAAGGAATATCAGAAAGGAGGGAGACGATCCAACTGAATGCCCACTGATTCTAAGAGATCTGAAACTCCTGTAAACCAACATCTAGTCTGGCCCGAGGGAGTAGAACAGGCAATAGTCTCAGAAGAGCAATATGCCAAGTAAGGATATCTGTCCCTACTCTTTATCGAGTCTGGAATTCCTTGGACACGATGCAAGAATGAGACCAAATTGAAAACCCTCTCAAGCCGAAAGGGCTGAGTTCCAAACTCTACAAGGATGATGTGCTGAGGTATTTTCTGTTTGAATCTCTAATGATGCGGAGGAGAAGAAGAATCTGGACTCTCTCAACTAAAGCCCAATCTGACTCAAGTAAAGACGGTCCCCAAATTTTCAAGCCATATAGAACAGTGGGATGGATCAAGGTGCCCATGAGGCTCATCTTGGATGAGATGTCTTGGAAGTGATGTCAAAAGGAGAAGGGCTAAGGATCCATATCCCTTGTTGATCCGAGGCTGAAGTGCTAGTCGCAAATTGAAGCGAGGACCTGAGAATTGCACCCCCAAGTACGCATAAGTGCTAGTGATCTCAACCTTCTCCCCTCTGAATAGAAAGTGAAGGTCCGAAGTTTTTTTCACCCCATTGAAGATCATAACCTTGGTTTTACCCAAGTTGACTGTCAACTGTCGAAGATCACAAAACAGAGCTAAGGCATCCAGTTGCCTCTGTAATCCTTCTAGAGATGAGGAGAGGAGGACCACGTCTTCAGCAAAGAGTAGAATAGATATCAGAACCTGGTGAAGAAGGCAGCCATTGGTGTCCTGGATATGCTCGTGTAGAAATGACTCCAACTCATCAATATATGGTGCCCTTATGCAAAAGAATCAATCACTATTAAATACAAGATAATGATAATCATACGAAAAGACTCATAAGATGTGTATTTATGCACAACTTATGAGGTTGAGTGCCTTCCTCATTTGGGGGTTGCGGCCACATAAATGCATAAGTTGGCTTTAATCACCTAGAATCATATAAAACAATATTGGTTAGGGCTATCTCGTTGCATTCTACAGCTCAGTATTGAAAAGATTGTAATGTCTGTCCCACCATATGTCAGCTAAATATAACAATTTATACAAAACTAAAAACAATGTAGTAATAATAATAATAAATTTAATGTCCATCTAAATAAAGTCAGAGTGCATATGCCAAACATTACACACAAACAGACAAGTGTACATTCATCTTAACTTGGAATATTATAAGTACCCAGAGATTTCACCTCTTCTTTTTTATTTTTTAGATCCCTCTTGGTGCTTAATAGACCCAAAGTTAAGATGGATCTATGCTAGTGATGCAGTAATGAGGGCACTTAGCCATATTTCAAAGTAACCACAAGCAAAGAATAACATCATTTGGACAAAATGTTTAAAGATTTCACTACTTATTTTGTTGTGTATTTGTAATGTGATTGGGATTTTTTGATTGCCATATTTATTTTAACAAAAACTAGTGTTTCTGTTCACAAAATATTTTTAGAAGGTCCTGACTTCTGACTATGGCCATTAGGTTGATTCTCTCCCAAGAGGGAGAAAATCGACCTAAGTTCTCAAGTGACTGCTAGGTTCTCTTTAGAGAAAAAATCCAGGGAAGTGGAGCTGAACACTCCCGAATAATTTGTTTCTGCCATGACCTATATGCCTAAAATCAGGTTGAACACATAAGACCCAACCCACTGACATACATGCAGGAAAGATAAATTACAGCTCGGGGAATATAGGCTGACTAGTGGTTTCATTACTTGGCTGCCTGGCATATTCAACAAAGGAGTCCTATATTTTTTATGATTTCATGTTCTACAATATTTTTTCTTTATTTTATTTGTTGTGCTGGGATCTATGATACGATCTGGTTGCTATTCATTATCCAATTCACTCAACGAGGTGGACATATTATCATTCATTGGCATTATTTTTACTCCTAAACTTTTAGTCTCTTCATTTGGAAATCTTAAAACAATTACTGAATTTTGTTGAATCTGAAGCAATCTAAAATTTAATTGGTTAAGTGGATATTTTTGTTTTTGTTTGTTTGTTTTAATTTAAATTTTGGGCAAAAATTGTAAACGTCCACTTTTTATTGAAACAGAAAGTGTAAAACAGAATGTATGTGTGTACTTGTGAAAACAATTTTATCACTATTTTTATGCACTGGTGGTCTTTTTTGAATTTTATTGTTAAACATGAACAGGAATCTACCCGTTTTCATTTTATGAATTAGTTATTTTTTAATTTAGGCCAAGGATTTTCAGGAATAAAAAAATTGGATGTGGGCAATTCCAAGTTGTGGATGTGAGATATTTATGTCAAAAATTGAGAATGGGAGAGTTGAAAGTGTCGTCTTGCCCATGTTTTTGCATATCAGTTGAACTGTGATACTCCACCTAAAGTGAATTCTCACATGCAATTATGCCTATTTTGAGATGATATATCATATCTTTTTGAAGTTAGATTATCAACATGTTTTACAGAATCTTGATTAGCAGGTTATCCATGTTTTACATAACCTTGAATGGCAGGTTATACATTTTTTACAGAACCTTGAGTTGCAGGTTATCTGCCGGTGCTATCTTATGTGGTTATACATTATAATTGGTGGGTTAGGTCTACTGGTTCTGGTATTTGTGGATAGGTGTGATATGAAATTTGTATATATGGAGTAGAATGTCCAGTACAATGCCCCTATTTAGAGGAGAATTTGTGTTAATTCTATCTATTGTGGGGCTGTTCATGGTTTGTTGTTTGGCCATTTTGTTGATCTCATTACAGATATTCACCATCTGGAACACCGATTTCTCTTAAATTGTTCTTCGCCTGTTACAGTTGTCTGATTCTTAGTTTATGCTTTTGCAGTTGGCAGATCTAGCTAAAAACATTAGAGAAATGAAAACAGTTCTATATGGGAACAGTGAAGCGGAGCCAGTACCAGAAGCTTGCGCCCAGCTAACTCAAGAATTTTTTAAAGATAATACATTAAGACTTCTTATAGTGTGCCTCCCCAAACTAAATCTCGAGGTAAGTCTGACTGAAATTTGGTAATCATGAGTTGTGAATTTTGTGGGTTTAGATATTATTTTCAAATATCATATTAATAATGCTTGGAAATGGCAAGGTATTACAATGTTGCTTGTTATAAATGGCATAATGAAAGTCTAGGTGGCTTAAGAACAAGGCCCTGGAGATATAGAATTGAAAAAAACTTAGAAGATTTATTATCTACTAAGATAGGCTTTGTAGCTTTCAGTCTTATGTGACTTCTTCATGAAAAAGCGATGTTTCTTGGCAGGTACGCAAAGACGTGACTCAAGTTGTGGCAAATTTGCAGAGGCAGCAAGTTCATTCACGCCTAATTGCTTCTGATTATCTAGAAGCAAATAGAGATCTTCTCGATATTCTGATAGCAGGGTGAGTAAACTTTTAAGGCTATGCAATAATTTCATAACAGATTGCCTTTAGTATCATTAAATTTGCTGTGGATTTTTGGCCTACTAAAATGCAGCAATGATTTCTGTAATTTGATTACATTCATTATTATGCTTAAGCTCCAAATGTGTGGTATGTTTCAAGTTTTATCCTATGTTTATCCTGTCTCTGCAGAGTTTATGCTATTATATTAGGTGGAAGTTTAATTGTGCCTGCAAGATTATGGTGATAAACATTAATCATCTAAATTGCAGGGAACGTGACTATGAAATGTGTAGGGTACTTTTTTGAAATGTTTCTGTGCCATACCACTGTATAGAAATGCATTTCACTAGATGGAAACATGTTTCGGTTCAGCACACTAGTTGACTGTGTCGTTGTTTCTGTTGACTATTCTGCCCTTAAATTGGACTGCGGAACCTATAGAAAGTAAAAAGAAACACTAAAAGCTCCTAATTAATTACTAAGTCACCCATCTAATTAGCTTCTAAGCCTACTTTCTACAGGCTTCCTTCTAAAGTATCATTTATGTGTATAATGTGTTATTTGAAAAATTCTATTCTTTATATTTATTTGTATTTTTGAGATACCACATTTCCCCCGACGTACCCCTTTGGGGAGGTCATTTTTCTTCACAGTTCTGGTTTCTGAAACCCTTACCTGTTTCCATGTTTTATCCAACTCAGATTTTCATTGATTTATTTCTACCTTGTTTACAAAATGTTCAACCAACATACCCTTTTAGATCTGCAACAGGTTTTATGGTTGAGATATTCACAGAGCCCTTCAACAAAGTAACATGAATTTTATGCTTAACAACTCTTCTGAAAGCAATAGGAATCCTTAATATCTGAGAGTGGGGAGATTGTCTGTTGACAATTGAGATAAGCCTTTTGAAGGTGAATCTGAATTGAGCACATCTCAAATAGAAAATCTTGATTATTAATCCAACAAGAAAAGGGTTGCAGAAAAGTTCAACGCTTGAAAAATCAAATAAGGGTGCATACTTGTGTTGATTACCAACAAGAGATGTTATAGCTCCATTTTCAGTCTTCTGTCTGATGAAGCTTCTTCAAACTTGAGAAAAGTTTAACTGTATTAAGAAGTGAACTGATGCCATTATTAAGATGCCATCCTTGAAAGTTGATGCTTACGTGAAGATGTAACTGATCTACTTTGAAGACAAACTAATAGAAACTGGTAAGAAAACATGTAATTATTAGAATGCGGAGGTTTATGTTTACTTGATGGTGTGAACATTATACCGTTGATCACTGTTTTCAGTCCATTAAAATGTCAGACAAGTTTGATTCTAGGAAGATTATGTTAAACCTTTGTTCTCTCGTTGTTTTCCATGACATGTATGTTTCCTTTTGGTGGTAGTGCATCCGGGTCCCAAAAGCACAAAAATTAAAGAGGACAAAAGGAGGTTCCAAAAATAGAAAAATAATAGTAAAGTCAATCGGAGCTTACATAAAATGTCCTTGAACCAATTGCTCTTCGAACTTAATCCAAACTGGTTTCACTCTATATGCTAAAAGAGTGGCTCTGTGGCATATCCGGATGCCTCTCTTGGCTATCAGGGTAGTCCATATGAAATCCCTTCCTTCTTTTAACTGACAGTGAGGCTGAATTGTACCTCTAACATACAAATCCAGAATTCATATGGATATAAAGAGCAGTGGAATTAACAATGCGTAAACTAATTCATTTGCTACCTTTGAATTTAAGGCATTAATAAAGTATTATACAAAGAGATAGTTATTGATTCCTTCCTCAAGCTAGACCATGATACCACCATGGTGAAGGAAGCACCTATGCATCTCTAATTTATCTCAGTCTACCATTACTCTTGTGACAGCTGATCTGTTCACTACAGAGTTCTGCAGGCCCTCATTTAGTCAGTTAGCCGTGGCACTTTCTTCCACTGCCCTACACAGCACCAGGAAGATCTTCCCTTTCACTGCTTCACAATGACTCAGGGATCTTTTTGAGTAGTATACCCTTCCCAAGAAGCATGGCAAAATGTGGGAAGGACAATTCAAGTTAATGGAGCATTGTATAAGGCTTGTGAAGAAAGGTAGCATCTCCAAAGGACAAGTGCCAAGTTTAGATCACTCATGCACCCCCTTTCCTCTATCCCTCGCATGGTTTCAGATTCTCCTTGTTTTTTTCCTATGTGGTTCATAGACTCCGGAGATTGGTGACTGCTACGTCCACGGAATATTTGTACTAGGCAGATCCACACGAAGGGATCACTTTCTGTGGACTCAACCACAGAACCTGACCCCGAGGGTGTTGAGAGAATTGATGGTTCTCTTTGTTGCTTTCTCAAACAATCATTTTGGGGGGTATTATATTATTATGTATTTCCTTTTATCATACATGCTCTTACATAATCACAAGCAAGCCATGGAAAATATAACCACAACATAATTCAGCGTACTATTGGAACTCATCAGTTTGACCTTGGGTTCTGCACTAGAAATATATACAATGTTAAAAACTTAAATGGAGTTAGAGGAGGAAGGGTTCAGCCAGATTTAGGAGGTGCACTAAATTTGGCAAGGCGCAGATTTCACTTTTTCTATTGTTCCTTGAGTTAAGAAAATTTAAATTTTCCTATAGTAAAAAATTAGATCGATCTCAACTGTCCAAGGAGATTTAATCTCAACTCTTTGTGGCAGTGGTGGGCCCAGGTTGACTTTTAAGAGGGAAAAAGGGTGTAGACTTGGTCATTATGCATTAGAGAGCTTGATGTTCTGCTCATAAAAGGAGAAGAGAGTTTTGTTCGGTGACTAGGGCTTCAAATCAGCGAGATAGAGGGAGAATGAGTTTGATTCAACCTCAGAATACTTCCAGCCAGCGCAGAAATTTTCTAGGGGCCGAATCCAGTGCGCAGAAGGGGCTGTATAGGCCATACGAGTTCGTATAGGGCACAAAAGAGAGGTTGAATTGGTGGGAATTGCACAGATCATTAGCACATAGGGCTAGCTTGGTGAAGGGAAGTTTTCCCTCACATTTGTAATCCTTTTTCTGAAGATTCGCTGAGCAGAATAATAAAAACACCAAGATTGCAGGTTTTACCCAGTAGGGGCTTCCTACGTAAATTTGTTGTGTATGATTTTCTCTGTGTGTTTGTCTTCATTTATTCCTTATTTCCACAGCATGATAGTTAGTAAACTTTGTATATTTGTGGATTAAAGTTTAAGTTCAGTTTTATGCCCTTTACTTAGTAAAATTCACAGTTTAGATTGCTGAATTTCAAGAAAGCTAACATGGCTTTAGAGCCACGTCTTTGAGTGAAGACCAACACCCGTGTTTTGAGCTCAGGAACAGGTTTAAGGCACAGAAGGAAGGCAGAGTACAACTAAAAGGTTGCGCTAGGGTTTTAGTAATGTAACCTTGGGTTTTGACCCACAGAGCGGAGCTTTTACTAGTCAGACTAGTGCACTAGGGTTTTTGAAGAGTTCGACCAACAAAATGTCTTACCAGGGTTTGAGACTAGGGCACAGTTTGGAGGGAGCAACAAATATCTGCTCATGGAAGGAGAGGATTACTGTGGTGTTAGAGGAGTAGGATGTGAATATGTGGAGAACCGACCAGGCATACCAAATGAACCCTTGCAGTTGGCTCAACATAATAAGAATGATGCGAAAGTGAGAAGCATCATTCTTGAGGGAGTCAAAGACCATATTGTGCCACATCTTTTTGACAAGAAGACTGGCAAAGAAACGTGGACATCCATTTTGAATTTCTACCAGGGCTCAAGTGAGGCCAGAAAACTCGTGCTCAAGGACAAACTAAGAAACATCTGGATGGGCAAGTCTGAGCCCATAATCTCTTATCTCACTAGGTTCATCCAGGTGAAGGACGAATTAGCTGGTGTGGGGGAGACAGTTCCTGAAGTAGATATGGTGAGCCTTGCGCGATTAGGGCTTCACAAATCATGGGATAACTTCTAGGATGCAGTGAGTGGTAGAGAGAAGCTTCCAAACTGGGAGCGGTTGTGGGGTGACTGTGTTCAGGAGGAGATTTGAAGGCAGGCTAGATCTGGAGCTCATGTTCAGCATGAGGACGGAGATAACTTTTTCCTAGTTGGAAAATAGGGCAAGGCCAAAGGTAAGAAGAGCGCAGGAGGGGCCGAGTCCAGCTCCAAAGGCAAGAAAGAGAAGAAATATCTAAGCAAGATAAAATGCTTCCAGTGTCATCAGCTTGGCCACTACGCTGTTAAGTGTCGTTAGAGGAAGAAAGGGTCTAAGAAGGACTAAGTGGCAACTTTGGCAGAGGTGGACGAATTCAGTTCCAAGTTTGAGAGGGAGTTCTCGCTCATATCTTGCATGTCAAGCTCAGTAGTCAGCAACATATGGTACATTGATAGTGGAACATCAAACCATACGACTAGGAACAAGGAATATTTCAGCCAGTTGACAGAGAACGACATGCAGTTTCACATTGAGCTAGGAGATGATGGCAAGTACTTGACCAAGGGAATGGGTACTGTCAGATTTGAGAGGGAGTCTGGTAACCCTTTTCATCTCAAGGATGTCCTCTATGTTGGATGCCTTAAAAAGAACCTTGTTTCAGTTTCAAGACAAGGGTTATGAGGTCATTTTCAACAGAGGAAAGGCCTACCTCAAGCCCTTAAATTCTGGAGCTATGAAGTATATTGGAGTGAGGGTGGAAAACCTTTATAGGCTACAATTTGAGACAACTGCGACCTTGAGTAGCAAGGAGGGCTGTGTGTTGGAAATGTAACTGTGTTTGGTCTTCATAATTATCATTGTACTTGTATCAATTTGTATTTCATGTAAAAACAAAAAGAAGAAAAATATTTTCTTATTATTATCATTATTTTTATTAGTCAAAGCACGTTCTTCATGATTATAGGGTCATTTGAGTCAAAAAGAAAATTTATTATGAGTCATTGAGTCAAAGTCCCATTTCGACTTTTTGAAAGAAAAGAAAAAAAATTTATTCTCGAGTCAATGTGTCTTCACAAGACCAAGTCGACCCTCCAGATGGACAAGTCGGCCAACCCATAAGTTGTGTCTCTTGAGTTGTCATATGATCAAAGCTCCACATTTTGGCATTCAATTCAGGTTCTCTGTGGACGAAGAAGTTCAGATTTGTAACATTAAATTCTGTGCCAAGAAGAAGAAGAAGAGACAAGCAAAGTCAAGGGAAGGAGAAGGAGGTTAATGGAAAGAGAAAGTGAACTGTTTTTACCCTAATTCTGCCCACATATGTGAAGTTCTTGCAATTTTTTCAGATGTTGTTACAGGGTTGAGAATTCAAGGCCCGAAATTTCAGGGGCAATTTTTCAGGGGATGACCAGAATGCAGAGATTTGACTAGCGTTGACTTTATTGACTTTGACTTGGTGAAGAAGACTTAGAGGAGGGCTGACTTGGGTTCATTGTGACAGTCTTGGTGTTGGTCTTAGGTCTTGGACATCTCACTTTGATCTGATTCTATAAGAAGAAGATTTTCTTGGGTTTCCTTTGCCCTGGCTTGGAGCCTCATTTCCTGTTTTTTTTGCCTCTTGTGATCTTCATATTTTTTTATTTTTGGTAATTGCTTGATGAAGAAGAACATAATAAATTAAATAAGAAGCCAACAACCATCCACAAGTAATTATCAAGTAAGAGAAATCCATCTAATCTTCATGAATATTGATTTCTCAACATGGTATCAGAGCGAAGGTAAAGGAAGGGCAGCTTGAAGATCACATCTTGTTGGCATATTTGAAGGCATTTCTACAATAGTCATCATACTCTTACATCAGCTTCATTGGAGGACACCATTTACAGCAATTACACTTGAAGACATCATTACAACAGGCTAAAGAAGAAGACTCTGTGGAGAATTTGGAACTAAGACTACCGCAGAATTTGTAAGTATACTCTCTGATCTAACTCTGTGGAATGTCCGAAATCAATATTCTTGCTCAAGTTGTATGGAGATTTAGTTCAAGATCAAGTTCCAAAAGAAAGATAATATGCACTCGCAAGAAGGACAAATCTCTGAAATAGTTCTTTGTGGAATACAAAGATTTTATTGATTGTAACACACATGGAAATAAGGCTTCCTGTGATTTAGACTCTTTTGTGATACAACTATCTACTATGATGCGAATACAAGAAGCATGTTCTCTATGATATTTATGAAATTTCAACAGTGATTCTCAGGTTTGAAACATACAAAAGGATCAAAACTATATGATAATGCAAGCATTATGACATATCTACGAATCTCTGTACTATGTATTCTAAGCAGGAAAAGAAAGACAAACTGTAAGCATCCGAAGGCTATTGTAGCAATGGATTTTTGAAGATTCAAGGCATCTATAAACCACAATGGAAGGTACATATTGAAGCAAAGCTATATTTCTATGAAATCCCTGAAAGTGTGAAGTAATAGGGACAATGTTTTATTTCACAATAGGAAAGAAATCCGAATTTTGTACTATATCAACATATCTATGACACCAAGAAAAAAAACACCTAATCCGAACGATACATGCCACATTCAGAATGTTTTGAGAAGTCAAGTTCAGAATTACATATAATTAATCTCTATATAAAAGAAAATCTGAGATTTATGGCAGCTTATGAGTAAGACCTTACAAAGTCTGGGTATCTAATGAAAGGAATCGAAAGGGACTGAACTATAAAAGACTATCTTTGATCATGAGGAAAAGGAATCAAATTACCAAAATTACATTTCAGTGACAACAAAGAGAAACATGCATAAGAGTTCATCTCAGTGACAATACTTTTCACTATAGCAACACCTTTCTATAACATATTTTGGCAACATATCTTTGAAATCTTTGTGGCATAATCTGAGTTGAAGAAGACCAAGATGAATCTTTTTCTATGATAGAACAAAGTCCAATGGTATCTCTATGATATTGATACATAATGATGATCTGAGTGATAGGTCAAATTACAAGACTATTGAAGGTTTAAAACCGAGCATCACTGAAGAGTATGTAACTACAACAAAAGAATTATGACAGCTGATGATCAAATTTTTGACAAGAAGAAGCTTATCTCTATGGCATTGTGTGCAATCAATGAAAAAGGCCAAATCTATATTATCTCTAAATACTTTGAGAAGCTGTGGAAAAACTATGACCAGGCATCTGCAAGTTTATCTTTTTGACACCAATATATGAAGCAATTATACTTATACATGAAAGAAGGACGAGTTACATCAAGCCGACTTGTCAATGAAGTCTGAAAGTAACCAAGGCAAACGACTATGATAGCAACCCAAAGAAATTTATGTGGTTCATATTCTAGTTGGATGAACAAAGGTTGAAGGTACCTTTGTTGAAGGAAAATGTTACAAAATCAAACGATATCTGGACCAGATCCCTGTAACAGAAGAACTACAAGGGTGGACAGGGTTTCTGATTAATGATAATACATATAATATGAAGTCTTTTAGGTCATGGTTAAAATAACAATCTCTTGAGAGATATAGAAAAAGTGGTCTGTATAGATATAAGAGATTGTTGATATGTTAAAGACTAGGTTTTGTGATTATAAATTGAAATAATATAGAGAGCTTGCTAACAACATCTCTAGTGTTTGTATAAATATAGAACTTGCAATTTGCAAGCTGACAAGTCTTTGGCATCTAGGGTTTGTAAACCCTTGCAAAGTTTGAATTAAGAAAACCCTAGGAATTAAACCCTAACTAATCATTTCCATTGTAAGAGGTGGATCTAACCCTTGATGATGATGACTTCATGCTAATGTTAGAACAATGTTGGTGAGCAGGTCCAAGATTAAGAGGGAGCTAACCTTCCTCAAAAGATAAGTACTCTACATCTCCTTGATTACTACTAATACTAGTGTCTTTATATCTTTCCTTTTTGTTCTTTCAATGTCTTCTAACATAAGTTGCAGGTCAAAAGAAGAATTATCTAAGATTGACTAATAGTTAGAAGAATTCGAAGAACACGACAAAGCATGAAGATTAAAAGGGAGGAAGGAAAAAGTCGATTAGATGTTCACCTACCTTAGCTGAAAAGGAGCTACAAGATCTTGGATAAATACAATATTAATTGAAGTTTGGCATAAACCTAGAGAAGCTTGTGACCAAAAGAAGATGACAGTTCTAGCGCAATACCTGTTAGGTAGAATTTGAAGAGTTTTGATATTCGTTGTACCAACAACTAATTGGTTCGATCTAGGATGATAGTACTGATGAGATTGCTATTGATTGGAAGCTAATATAATTTCTTGGAAGAGCATGAAAGTAGAACCCTGTTATGAAGAGAGAAAATGTGAAGGCTTGTGCAAT
The DNA here is from genome assembly GCA_034641835.2 of Pinus albicaulis. Taxonomy (NCBI): domain Eukaryota; kingdom Viridiplantae; phylum Streptophyta; class Pinopsida; order Pinales; family Pinaceae; genus Pinus; species Pinus albicaulis. Next base: position 819,539,991 of record CM076575.1, read on the forward strand.
CAACTATGAAGAAGCTTGTCTCCATAAGGCGCTTGATGAACTATTTGATGAAACGTAGGATTTGATATAAAGATTGTCAAAGAACCAAGAAGAGGTCAAAGTGTTTTATGATTCAAGAGTATGATACAGATGGGAGCCGAGAAGCTACAACTAGATCTCCACGAAAGAACAAATAGCTGATGTATTGATGTAGAATGAGACAAGCTGAGGCTTGTGGTTATATCTCCCTATTTGAGAGGGAGTGATGGTGGACACCGTATTCTCTTTGTGTCATGCACTATGACCAAGACTAATGACTGTAAGCTTAGTGAAGGCATTGGTAGGGAGAATGGAGGACGGGATAAGCATTTGAGATCAATACTCCTTGAGGAATGGTATCAAAGATAGTAGTAGTCCTGAGGACCGATATATGGTATCCAAGATAAGAGTAGTCCTGAGGATCGATATTCTTTGAGGATTGGGAATCCAAGATAAAAATAGTCTTGTAAGGACATACCTGGTGAACATCCGGATGGGGTATGTGCCTTGCGAGGTAATGGTGGTGTCCAAATATATGTTTCCCAACATTGTGCTATGATCTAATGGAGAGATAGAGCTTGTTAGTTAAGGCCTTGCTATGTTTGACAATGCTGATTATGATGATGATGATGATGCTTATCAATCCACATCCCTTCTGAGAATATTTCAATTTGAGAGTATTCTGTTGTTTCATTATGAATACCTCCCTAGTTAAGAGGGAGTGTTGGAAATGTAACTAGGTTCGGTCTTCATAATTATCATTGTACTTGTATCAATATGTATTTCATGTAAAAGTAAAAAGAAGAAAATTAATTTTTTATTATTATCATTATTTTTATTAGTCAAAGCATGTTCTTCATGCTTATATGGTCATTTGAGTAAAAAAGAAAAATTATTATGAGTCATTGAGTCTCCCATTTGGACTTTTTGAAATAAAAGAAAATAAATTTATTCTTGGGTCAATGTGTCTTCACAAGACTAAGTTTGTCCTCCAGATCGACAAGTTGGCCAACCCATAACTTGTGTCTCTTCATATGGTTGAACGACTATATACTGGCACCCGTGCTCCACATTTTGGCCTTCAATTTGGGTTCTCTGTGGAAGAAGAAGTTTGGATTTGTAACATTAAATTCTGTGCCAAGAAGAAGAAGAAGAGACCATCGAAGTCAAGGAAAGGAGGAGGAGGTCAATGGAAAGAGAAAGTGAACTGATTTTGCCCTAATTATGCCCACACATGCGACGTTCCTGCAATTTTTTCAGAGGCTGTTGTAGGCCCGATTTCAAGGCCTGAATTTTTAGGAGATGACCAGAATGCAAAGATTTGACAAGTATGCAGAGAATGCAAATATTTGACCAGAAAATTTGGAGGAGGGCTGACTTGGGTTCATTGTGACAGTCTTGGTCTTGGGTCTTGGATATCTCACTTTGATCTAATTCTATGAGAAGAGGATTTTCTTGGGTTTTCCCCCTTGTGGGGTTTTGCCCTGGCTTGGAGCCTAATTCCCTGCATTCTGTTTCTCTTGTGATCTTCATATTTTGTATTTTTGGTAATTGCTTGAAGAACATAATAAATTAAATAAGAAGCCAACAACCATTTGCAAGTAATTATCAAGTAAGAGAAATCCACCTAATCTTCATGAATATTGATTTCTCAACACCGTGAGCAGGGCCGAGACCTTGGGGAGCTATGGCATAGATGTATGGGACATTTACACCATGGAGCGCTAAAAATCCTCAATCTCAGGGAGATAGCCACATGGTTTCCATAGTGGAACACAAACCAACATGACATGTGCAAGGGCTATACACTTGGCAAGTATGCCAAGATGCCCTTTCCCAGTAGTGAAAATTGAGTCAAGGGCATCTTGTACTTGTTTCATTTGGACACATGTGGTCCATTCTCTTCTCCATCCCTCATGGGATACAAGTATTACGTCACCTTCATCGATGACCATTTGAGGACGACGTGGATCTTCTTCATGAAGAAGAAAGACGAGGTGTTTTCAAAGTACCAAGAGTTCAAAGCATTGGTGGAGAACCAAACAGGAAAGAAGGTCAAAATGCTGAGATCAGATAACAAAGGGGAGTACATCTCCAATGCCTTCAAGGATTTGTGTGCCAAGGAGGGCATTAGGAGAGAGCTCACCACACCGTATAGCCCTCAATAGAATGGGGTGGCAGAGCACAAGAATAAGAGTATTGTTAGAGCGGCCAAGGACATGTTGCACGATCAGGGTTTGCCATTATTCATTTGGGTAGAGGCATGCAACATTGTAGTTTATCTACAGAAAGAGAGTCCACATAAGGTGCTTGGACGAGTTATAGCAGAGGCATTCACTGACAAAAAGCTGGACTTTTCTCACTTCTAGATTTTTGGCAGTTTGGTTTACTACCACGTGCCTTCAGAGAGGTAGAAGAAGCTGGAGCCTACATTAGAAAAAGGCATTTTCGTGGGCTATAGTGAGATGTCCAAGGTGTACAAGATATAACTACCAACATTGAGGAAGACACTTATTAGGCTTGATGTCAAGTTTGAGGAGGAAAGGGATCTAAGGAAGTCCTTAGAGCATGAGCAAGCTACAACATAGGTGGAGGAGTTGCAGGCTCCTAAGCTGGATGCTCAACTAGCCCTTCAGGTCACATCACAACCAGTTGTTGGGCAGGCCGTACAACAGTCAAATGACGAGGCTGTGCAAGACTAGGAGGAGAGAGAAGAGAAAGCAGGGCCTACTCTAGCAGTGACACCTAGCACAAGCAGAAGGAAGCCGAGGTGGGCTGATCATTTGATTCGGGAAGCTTAGGACAGGGTTGGGGCACCTAGCCCTACATTCAGGTAGGGAAAACAACCACAAAGATACTCAATTTTTATGGCATTGACGACTGATGCCATAGACAAAGAGCCTTCTAACTATAAGGAGGTTGCCTCTTAGCAGGTTTGGCGTGATGCTATGGTCGAGTACTCTTCCATCATGCAGAATGCTGTCTATGAGATTGTGCCAAGGCCGAAGGGCAGATCTATGATTGGATCTAGGTGGGTCTACAAGTTTATGCACGAAGCTGACGGGAGCGTGGAGAATTACAAAGTTAGATTCGTAGCCAAAGGGTTCTCTCAAGAGGAGGGCATTGTCTATGATGAGACATTTTAACCTGTGGCCCACTATTTGTCCATTAAGACCATCATAACACTTGAAACGTAGATGGGGTGCAAGATCCACCAAATGGATGTGAAAATTTCCTTCCTCAATGGTGTGGTTGAGGAAGAGATTTACATAGAGCGACCAGAGGGGTTTGAGGCACATAACAGGGAAACACGTGTGCAGGCTCAAGAGAGCTCTATATGGGCTCAAGCAGGCCCTGCGAGTGTGGTACTCTCACATTGACAACGATTTTCTAGGATTGGGCTTCTCTAAGAGTGAAGCTGACCCTAACCCTTACTACATCATGGTTGGGGAGCAATTTCTCATTCTTGTGTTATACATAAACAACCTCATACTGACAAAGGATGAGAAGCTTATCAGTGACTTCAAGAAGGATCTTGCAACAAAGTTTGACATGAAGGATATAGGGCTTATGCACTATTTCCTTGGGTTGGAGGTATGGTAGGGATATAGACAAGTTTTCTTGGGACATGGCAAGTACACTCTGGAGATTCTCAAGAGGTTACACATGTAGGATTACAGGCCCATGGTCACGCCTCTAGTGACAAACTAGAGGAAGGTCGACGCTAGCAAAGCAGAGTGAGTTGATGTATCTTGTGAACATATGACCAAACAATTGCTATGTAGTGAACCAATTTAGTCAGTTCATAGTAGAACCTACTAGAGTACACTGGGTTGTTGCTTCACCTCAAAGGCACAATTGATTATGGATTGTTGTATAGACATGTTGATGGAGTGAAGATGGAAGGCTTCACAGATGCAGATTGGGCAGGAGGTTCCATAGATAGGAAGAGTACTTTAGGTTGCACCTTCAGTGTTGGGTCAACAACTATTTCCTGGTTCAACAGGAAGTAGAGATCAGTGGCATTGAGCTTAGTTGAGGCTGAATACATGTCTACTAGCGTGGCAGTTTGTGAGGCCATCTGGTTGAGGAAGCTGCTTGTTGGGCTTTTCAGTCATAGGTTGGAGCCTACAGTTATACACTGTTATAGTCAGAGTTGCATCAATCTCTTTGACAATCCAGTGTTCGATGACTGTTGCAAGCACATCGAGATCAGGTACCACCATATCAGATATTGTGTTCAAAGGGGCAAGATCAGACTTCAGTAGATTCCTACAACAAAGCAAACAATATACATATTTACCAAAGCTTTACCTAGAGGGAGCTTTGTCTATTTTAGGGACAAACTAGGTGTAGTTCATAACATTTTCCTCTCTAAGAGGGAGTGTTAAATGGAGTTAGAGGAGGGACGGTTCAACCAAATTTAACCAAGGTGTTAAATGGAGTTAGAGGAGGGAGAGTTAGAGGGGCCAAGGTGCAAATTTCACTATTATTCCTTGACTTAGGAAAATTTAAATTTTCCTATAGTAAAAAATTAGAGCGATCTCAACTGTCAAAGGAGATTTAATCTCAGCCCTTGGTGGCAATGGTGGGCCCAAGTCGACTTCTAAGAGGGAAAAAGGGCACAAACTTGGTCATTATGCACTAGAGAGCTTGGTGTTCTACTCAGAAAACGAGAAGAGAGTTCTATTCAATGACTAGGGCTTCAGATCAACGAGATAGAGGGAGAAAGAGAGGTCGATTCAGCCTTAGATCACTTCCAACTAGCACAAACTTCTTCCAGGGGCAAAATTTAGTGCGCAAAAGGGGCCATACAGGTTATACGAGTTCGTACATGGCGCAAAAGAGGCCAAGTTGGTGAGAAGTGTGCAAATCATTAACGTAGAGGGTTAGCTGGGTGAAGGGAAGTTTTCTCTCACATTTGTAATCCTTTTTCTGAACACTCACTGTGCAAGAAAAATAAAAACACCAAGATTGCAGGTTTTCCCCAATTGTGGTTTCCTGGGTAAATTTGTTGTGTATGGTTTTCTGGTGTGTTTGTTTTCATTTGTTCCTTATTTTCGCTGCAGGATAGTTTGTAAACTCAATATATTTGTGGATTAACGTTTAAATTCAATTTTCTGCTCTTTACTTAGTAAAATTCAAAGAATAGATTTCTGAGTTTTAAGAAAACTAACATACAATTCATTTCACATTTTTACGACGCATAGTCATTATAACCTAGTTGACATATGGCTTGGCTCCTACCACATAAACCACATTATATTAATAATTTGTAATTTAACACATTATATATTTCAGGGGTCAAAATGAGGGTGGTACAAAATCCCAGAGTGGGCTTCTATAAGGTTTCAAGGTTACATAGGTTAATAATGTTTAAGTGAAATGTGGTGCGTAAATGTCTCTTAAAGCTGATAACGAGCTACTCTGGTCTTGTTAGAATGGCAAAAATAATAGCAAGCTTAATGTCTTATTTGATTTCTTGTAAAGAACAACCTATTGTGCATCAAAGTAGATCCCATTATTCTTAGTTTTTTTCAACAAACCATGTTTTAATTAAGGCATGCTACATAAATTGTGATCATCATTAATGGCTGTGGGAAGCTAGTATTCCTTTAATAACTCAAGCCAGTTTGAAGTTGGCCTTGGTTGGTAGTTAGTTTCTTATTGTTTTAATATTTTTTATTGGCTTGTGATGACCTGTTTTTTTGCATATAAGGAAAAATTGTGATGACATTAATATATTTGATGTTGTTATTGTATTGGCTTTTTCCAGGATCATGAAAAATGATCTCTTTTGATCTTGGCCTTTTTCTTTTTCTTTTGAGTGTTATCTTGCCTTTTCTGATATCAATAACACCCCTTGAATTGTTCTTGAGTGTTATTAGAGGTCTGGTTTTTTTATGTATAATAGGAGGCTACGACTTATTTGACACGCAAGGGATTTGCTATGTCTTATGTAACAATAATGTACCCCTGGAAACTCTCTTCATGCTTTTAATTAGACAAAGTCTTTCTATTTTTTATGGAGTTATGTGCTTACTATTTTCTTTGGCTTTATTATCACTCTAGTTACCAAAATCACACGAGTCAATATTGGATTCCTTAAATGGCCACTCTCTTGGCGATGTGCCATATACATAACTCTGCTTGTAGGCCTATAGTTGGGGATTCAAAGCATTGGCTCTATACATACTATATTGGCAAATTATCTAATTTCCTTTACATATCCACATTCTTCACTATCATTTGCTATGATGAGCTGCACTTATTGATGTGAAAAATCCTAAATCTGGATTCCGACTGCAACAAATCTGAATTACTTCTCCTATTATGTTTCATAATTATTTCATTACTGTGAAATATTGAGGTAATTTCTGAAGCAATCTACACAAATAATATTGCGGAATAAATCTAAGTGCTGAAACAATCTGAACAAAATACAATGAAAAACATCCACATTTGACATAGTTATTTTTGGATTAAGTCCTCGGAAAAACCCAACTCGGGAAAACCGGTGCAACAGATTTGAGGGTTTTATATTATTAAGCTGCAGTATCTTGAGTACAACTAGGGTGCCAATATCTGGCAAACCCTTCAGATAAATCTAGACAACAAATGTAATTGTGAGATATACCTCACTCTGCAAGTCTCCGACTGATCTAAATAGCGCTGGTGAAGCCCCTCTCCGCCTCTGCGTGAGTGCCTACGTTGGAACTGCGTAAGCTTGCGTGGGCAAGCCTGAGAAACTGCATCACCTCTTTCTGCAACTGATCTAGTTGATTTGACACTGGATTTTGGCTCTCCTGGCTCAGAAACCCCAGCCTCTAGCTATCTTCTGACTAACTCCAAGACACACTGCGCTGCTTCTGCGTGATTTCTGTAGGGACTGCGTCACCCCTTCAAAAAATTGCGTTGTCTCTTTCTGCATAAGTGCTGCCTCTTTGTAATGTACTCCTGGTCATCCTGACCAGTTACTGCCTCTGCCCCTCTTTGAAATTGATCACTGAATCACAATCACTTAGCAAACCCTGACCTAGTGATTTGATTTTGATCAAAAGGTGTGTCTCCTCACACAAACTCGAAAATGCCAAATGCTCAATGTGATTTCCATAGACCCCTCACCCTCCTTATATTCTTTCGTTGACCCTTCAACGGCCAAGATTAAAACATAATCAAGGGCTAAGATTAACTTGGAGGTGATCCATGAATTTATCTAGAAGATTCACACTTAGTTTAATTAATACCCTTTAATTAATCTGTTTCCCTAAGTTTAGACTTAGGAAAACATCAAAAAACGATAATTAATTTAATTAAACCATCTATAAGTGGAATTTTCCAAAACCATTTCTGGGTTTTATGGAATACATGTGTCCTAGCCTATATACAAAGTTACAAGGCTAGAGCACATTCGATGCTACCATAAATCAACAATTGATTGAACTATGAAATAGTTGTAGTTCCAACAAACATGAAGCGTTAGTCTCTTGTCTAGGTAAGATATTCTGGTAAACAAAGGAATCATGAATGTAAATGTGCATTTTGGGAATCTACGGATCCACAGATCTGATCTGGATCTGCCTAAATACATCCAAGAACAGGTAGCGTGGCGAATCCATGATCAACGATAACAGATCCCTCGCCTTGGAAACAGATCCTTCAATTTAGAAACGGATCCCATGTAGGAATCCAGATTTCAGATTTTATTCAACACAATTTTGAGTTTTTGACTTTAGTTGTAGGCTTTTTTTTGTCTTGATTGCATGTGCGGTCCCTCATTGTTCTTTTTTATGAATTTTTCGGCCATAGAAAAGGCTGAGACAGTGGGATTTGTTTAGACGACACAGATAGTGACAGGCTGAGATTTCTTCAGACAACGCAAAGGTCCGAGGGCAATTAACCAGGCAACGACCCCACATATTTGGTCCATTGGAAAACATTGCAGATAACGACTTTTCTTTATGGGTTCCTTCAGACAACGCAAAGGTCCAAGGACGATTCACAGGTTTTTAATACGTTTATTTTTTTTGAATTTTTTTGGGGTGGCCATTTATTTATGCCTGCAGCCTGTGGTTTGACTTAGGACATGCCGCATGCGTTATGGGCTCACTACCTGTGACCAATCAATTTGCTGCCAACCTGTGACCAATCAATTCACTGCCAGCTTTTTCTTTGCAACATAGTGACCAATCATGGATGAGACACTCATTTTTGTACTTAATATTATCATTTTTGTTATTTAAAATTAAAAAAATATTATTATATTTTTTGTACTTGACATATCCGGATCCTGTATTTTCAAAAATCTACGAATTTGGAGCCGGATCTTGGACTTTCAAAAATCTAACGAATCCGGATCCAGATCTTGCATTTTAAAAAATCTAGCGAATTCGGATCTGGATCCATATCTGTATTCGAATTCCGTATTCGAATCCTGGTAAATTAGCATTTTACTAATTCACTTCCCCTTCAAATTAGTCGCCTTTGATTGCAAATGTAACTGACCCTATCTGGAGCTCACTGGTCTTAAGAGACAACAATCCTTACAATGTTTCATATTGTTTTAGTTGGTTTTCTGTCCTCTTTGATTGTATATTGAGCTTCATTTGTGATTTCCACTAGTGTTTCTGTTTGATTACGTTATTTACAAAACATAGACCTGTTACAGTTTCTAGTCTCTTTAGTTTTTGGTCATCGTTCAAAAAAACTCTCATATGGGAAGGATAATTTTGCAAACAATGCAGTCATCAACATGAACGTGCATTCAGTGGGGTTGTTTACAACTTTCAAATTACATATTTTGCTACTTGTCTTCCCTGTCAAATTAGACACCTCTGCTTGTAATTGTACATGGCCCCATCTTTTAGAGCTCTTTGGTCTAAGGAACAACAATCACTCCAAAGTTTCGTATTGTTTTATTTGATTGTCAACTTAGTCACCTCTCATTGCAAATGTACATGGCCCCATCTTACATTTCACTGGTCTAAGGAACACCAATCATGGCAAAGTTTCATATTGATTTATTTGGTGTTTTCAACCCTCCTTTATTATAGGACGAGCTTGATTTGCCATTGTCCCTAGTATTCCTATCAGCATACCATGTCTCTCAAACATAGTCCTATTACAGTTTCTAGTCACTTTAGTGTTTTTCCCCGAAACCCGTTCTCTTCTCTTGTCCCAAAACTTGATATAACATAGCTTAGCACATTTTATTAAGAATATTCGTGCAGTAAAGTGATTGCACATAGATATTTTGGAGCTTGCATATTACTAGAAACATAACAATAATGGTACAGATGTGCAACAATAGAATATCCAAGTCTTATGTCCAGAACATAATAATAATTGTGCTGAGAGGCACTCTCCAGCTTAATATGGTAGAGAGATGTTGTAACGTAATGTAATGTAAACATTTTAATTGCGTCAAAATAAAATAAAATAAAAAATAACACTATAAAATAAAATAAAAATAAAAATAAAAATAACCCTATAAAAATAAAATAATAATAAAAGTAAAAATGACCCATGGTATTCATGTGGAATATAACCTTTTTAAAAGGGGAAATTAAACCAGCCCAGATCCATCTTAACTCCGGATCTACTAAGCGCCGAGAGGGATCAAATCTCTTGAGATGCAAACCTCTTTTAGAGTGAAAAGAGATTTGATCCCTCTTGGCGCTTGGTAGATCCTGAGTTAAGATGGATCTAGGTTGGTTTACTTATCTCAAGTTGTTGTTAAACAAAGTTATGTTACACACTGTGGACACAGGTTGGAATGGAAAGAAAGCTCGAGTTATTTATATAAATATGGAGTTATATGCAAAAAGATCAGATAATTTGGAATGCTAAATTATTAAAATTTAGACACCAAATTAAAATTATCATCAATGACCATATGACATGTCACATTCTAGTATCTACAGAGGATTCAGATTTTACTGTACAGATTCCAGAATTTTATATAAATATGGAGTTATATGCAAAAAGATCAGATAATTTGGAATGCTAAATTATTAAAATTTAGACACCAAATTAAAATTATCATCAATGACCATATGACGTGTCACATTCTAGTATCTACAGAGGATTCAGATTTTACTGTACAGATTCCAGAATTTCATACCAATATTCTATATTCCAAAATTCTAAAAAGCAGAGATTTCAAAATTCTAGATGCAGGATTCTACATAGAAAACTGTTATCTATAAAATTAATTAATGTTTAGTTTAGGAAAAAGGGGCACGATGAAAAGATCATGCCCCCTCATGTAAAGGCACTCGAGGCTACAAAAGTTCTGTTTACAAAAAGGTTGGTCTCCCTTAGAGGAGCCTGTCTGAGTATGACAAAAAAGAAAAGGCATTGACATGGACAAAACTTACATAACTGGGAACTTAATTGACCATGGAATTGACTGTGGAGTGAGCTCTTGAAGAGAATTGCTAAGCTTGATACTCCTTTCGTCTGCAAGCGTGCTTCCCATCGCTGACCCCTGCATGAGGAGGGGGATGCCCATTTGCAGACACTGCCATCTGAGCCACGAAACCTTCACAAGGACAAGGCATAGACACCTCTGAGTTGCTGGTTGAGTGATTCTGAGCAAGCTTGAATTGTAGAGCCTTCAATTCAAAACATGCCACTGAATTCGTTTGGTTGTTCTGCTTGAGGGGGAGTTCAAACTATTGATTTCCGTTTGGAAAAAAATTCACTGAGCCTCCTATTCTCGGCCAGTAGCTATGCCCAGGCTCACGATGATAGAGCCGACAGTTGAATGCCCAAATTAGTTAATTGTCCGACGAGGAACATAATCGTTGGCCGAACTCGTTCCATGGTTGGCACGAGGAGAAATGCTTTTCAATTCCACCCAAGAGCACGAAGTCATGGCCCATCCTCCTACCCCTATGTTCATTGTTCCTGTCGCAGTGCATTGTGTCCACATCAATTTTGAACCCTGCAGTCAAATGTCCAATTCACCCCCAATAAAAGTTTTGCCAACTTGTGCCATTCTATAGCCCGTTAGCCGACAAACAAAGTACTCTGTCACCATATTTCAATGCCCCACGTGCTTGTTTCATTCCCGTCGCCAGACATACCGACAAACATCATCCACGCTCGAACGACACACCAAACGACACGCCTATAGCTAACGCCCATCCCTCGCACCCCTTCATAATATAATTATACAAGTCTATACGTTTTTATTAGTTATATATAAGTTGACATATATTGTATAGTTTTTTTTGTGTAAGGGTTCGGCTTTATATTATGATGCAAAAGATGTACATAATGTTTTTTTGAGTGTTATGGGCTGCCTTGTTGGGAAACTGACCCAAAAACACATATAGGTCTTCTTAAGATTACATACGTTTTCCTGTACTAGCTTATCTGACAAAAAATATTGACTGTGCATAGCATGGCTACAAAAGTTCTGTTTACAAAAAGGTTGGTCTCCCTTAGAGGAGCTTGTCTGAGTATGAAAAAAGGAAAAGGCTTTGACATGGACAAAAATTACAAAACTAGGAACTTAATTAACCATGGAATTGACTGTGGAGTGAGCTCCTGAAGATAATTGCTGAGCTTGATACTCCTTTCGGTTGCGAGCGTGCTTCCCTTCGCTGACCCCTACATGAGGAGGGGGATGCCCATTTGCAGACACTGCCATCTGAGCCACGAAGCCTTCACAGGGACAAAGCATATGCACCTCTGAGTTGTTGGTTGAGTGATTCCGAGCAAGCTTGAATTGTCGAGCCTTCAACTCAGAACTTGCCACTAAATTCTTTTGGTTGTGCCCCTTGAGGGGGAGTTCAGGTTGTCAATTTCCATTTGGAAAAACTTTAACTGAGCCTCTTGTTCTTGGTTAGTTGCTATGCCTAGGCTCACGATGATAGAGTCGATAGTTGAATGCCCAAATTAGTTGAATTGTTTGACGAGGAACATAATCGTTGACCGAACAGGTTCCTTGGTTGGCACAAGGACAAATGCTTTTCAATACCACCCAAGAGCACGAAGTCATGGCAATATGAGGACGTCGAGTGTCCCCATGCTAACACTTCTGGAAATTCCATCGGCTTATGCTTCCAAATACAGCCAAGGGCTTGGAGCCGTTGCCATGCCGAGAATGACGAGTATCCCCATGCCCATTATTCTGCAAATTACAACCTGCAAATGATAATGAACCCCGAGAGGCGACTGGAGGGAGAGATGAAGACTGTGAGGCCTTGAGGCCACTGCAAGAACCACTTTCATCTTGCAAATTGGGCCCTGGAGGGACTGAGTGCGACGCCCACTGTAATGAGGGTGTTCCATCGCTGAGACAACCAGAGTAAGCTTGCACATGGGTCAATTGACAATTTGGAAGAGAAGATGAGCATGAAGGGCATGGATTCTACTTGATGATAACACCATACTCACAATTACAATGGATGTTCAATACGTAGCCGAAGGTGGCATAGTCATAGCATGGCACAAGGAGGGATGGCGGCTTAATCTAACGCGAACCTCGCCCTGCCTGATCTGAATTTGCATGATTTCATAATGGGTCATTGATAGGTTATTATGAGTCATGATGATCATGTAAGTAATTCCCTTGGTGTTCTCGCGAGTGAAATGATTTTCACAGTAAGATCGATCATAGTTGATCTAAATGTAAAGCTGGTTGAATTGAGTGCCGATGTGCCAATGATTTAATGGCTTGGCCAGGTGTCCCTCGCCTTCCTTCATCACAATACACTTGTCGATCGACGTTAGGCTTACAAACCCGTGGTGGGGTGACATATATTTTATAGTTATATGATTAGTTAATAGGTATATAATTAATAATTATATAATTATAGGTATATTACTTTAATAATTAATTATATAATTATATATGTAAACTTATTACTATTACTAATATCAAATAATTATATATATATATTAAAAAAATTAGGGTCAAGTTAAGGAAGCAAGTTAAGCTGGAGCGCTATACACCACAATACACTGGAACAATGTCGGTGAGCGACTTTAGTATAAAATTAACATAATTTGAGAATAGGCCCAATGAAAAGGACGAGGACATTAAGAAGCTCCAGGGTACAATAGAGAGAATAGAGAATCAACTCTAACAAAATTATGATGGCCTTTGAAGGGACCACACAACCCTTTCAAATAAGGTTGATCAGAATTACACTCAAGCAATAGGGATCTTGACCCTGATCTTTTAAAATTTGAATATTACAACTAATCTACAACATCAGAATAATGATGCTACTCAACAACTAGATTCTTCTAATACATCAAACCCGTCAGACTCACATCATTTCCCTGAATCTCCACATGCATCTTCCATACCCAATCCACAAAATAGTATCTTGAATTTTCAAAACATGCAGATCTCAACCCAAATCCCCTTCTTCACTCCACCGATTGCCAGATATCAATGCATAGCATAACTTGGGCTATCCAAATTTGACAGTAATGAGAAACACGATGTAGCATGGTTCAATAAGGCAGAGGAGTATTTCGAGATTTACAATATCGACATTGACGATGAAAAGATCAAGCATGCATCCATGCAATTGGAAGGCGAAGCATGTCATTGGTATATGTGGTGGAAGAAATCGACACATGCATTAATTGGAGGAAATTCAAAGATGCTTTCTTTAAAAGGTTCTAGGGTGTCAAAGAAGAGTTCTTCATGACTAGGGTTGCGAGGGAGAGGCTCTCCCCCTCGAACCTGCTTCGGGAGCGACCCTGGGAGCACGCTCCCTAAAAAAATTCTCTCCCTTGCCTTTTTTGCAAAAACATTCGAAACATAATTTTTTCAAAGAAACAATAAATTTTGAGTGGGACAACCTAATGATCAAGCCTATGGCCCTACTAGTGATATGTGATTCATGGTAATGTTAAATTCTTAAAGTAAAAGGATGTCATCCTTTTACTTAAATTTTTAACATTACTATGAAATGACTTAGGATGTTTGAGAGTGGTTCCGACCTCATTGGATTTCATATGGAGAAAGTAGAATTTTAGATCTCATTCAAAATCCAGCAGACTTATCAGTTTTTTTTTAAGGATTTTCGGATTGGGGAAATTGCAATGTTTCCATTGGATTTTGTCATGTGCTAGGGTATGAAACTCATATTTAATCAAGAGCACCAATCCCTCTATGTACCTTGATGTTAGTGACATTGGTTGTCGAACTCCTCTATCATGACCCTACTAAAAATGTACCCATCACTCAAACAAAATCTTGACTTGACATGCTATGTTTTTTCTATCTTATGTTAATGCTTAGAGGGTGATATTAATGACAAATATCCCTATATAGATCCAAAGGTAATGACAAAGATACCTTTAGAAATTAATGCTTAGAGGGTGATATTAAGGACAAAGATCTTGATTTTCCAACAAGACTCAGAAATTAGACAGTTTTCGTGGCGGCGAGAGGCCCAAGCATTAGCAATAGATAATAGATTTACTTGTCTTTTTGTAAACAATATATCGCAATTTATGTTTGAAGTTTGAAGTTGGCAATTATAATTCATTGGTAATGAATTATGAATATGATGCTTTGTGAAAATTGAAAGTTGTTTCAGTTCATTCCATGTTATAATTTTTATTTAATTTTGGTGATCAATGATGATAAATGTTATGCATTGAATTTTGAAAGCTTGAAACTTTAAGATTGATGAATCATGATACTCGATATGTTGTATGTTACTAGTGGACGTGGTTGATGAAGATTATAACTTCTAGATGATTGATGTTATATGGTTCAATCTATGTTTTTATGCTTTTTATATCTAATTCATCATTCTACATGCTTTTGTTGACATATATGCATTAAAAAATACAAAAATATATATTATATAAAAATTCACTCTCGAACCGAGAGCTTTTGAAAATGTTGCTCCTCGCTTTCGTTCCCGCTCCCAAGTAACCTTGTTCACAACACTCACCAAGCTACAACAAAAAGGAGATGTGGATGAATATACTAGAGAATGAGAAACTATAGCTACACGAGTATACCTAGAATATTAGAAAAACGCCTTATTCAATCATACCTCACTGAACTTAAACCAGAACTCTAGAATGAACTTAAGCTACATGACATCATGTGTCTAGAAGAAGCAAGACAAAAAGTAAAAGTCATAGAAAATAAGTTCGAAAGAATATAGTTGCCAAAAGTTGAAAGAGTATATTCAAGAAGAATGTTTCCCCAAACTTCTGATGTGGAGAATACAAGGTATGTTCTACCACATTTGCGTGAAGGAGGAAAATCTAATATGTAGGTGCAAAGAATAAAATAGGGTAAATGTAAACGTTGTGGCGAAAAATGGGATCCTAGACACAAATGTTTTAAAGGAAAGGATACCAAGAACTTGTATAAATGTGAAGCAACCAATGATTCAGATAGTGAAGAATCAGACTTAGAAGAAGTTGAAGATTCTCAACAATTTTCCCCAGATTTAGACAACAAAAATATTCCGCAAGTATCGTTATTAACCATGACAGGAATATCTCAGCCCCAGACGTTAAAGTTAAAAGGACATATCAAAAAAAGCAATGTAATGGTTCAAATAGATACATGAAGCACTCACAATTATTTGGTCTCAAATATTGCAAAAAAGCTCAACATCTTCACATATCCATTGCCTAATATGAAAGTGATGGTAGAAGATGGAAAGAAAATCCAAAAAGTATGAAAATGCCATAAGTTTAAATTGCAAATTCAGGACTACAATCTAGAATCCCCATTCTACATTGCACCGCTTGGAGGAGTGGATGTGGTCCTAGGTATTCAGTGGCTACAAACCTTAGGCACTTACTCCACCAACCATTAAAAGCAATTTATAAAGTTTAGATGGGAAGTGCAAAAATATAAGTTATATGGTTTTTATCCACCTCAAAATCAAATTATATCATCCTACTAGATGATTAAGCTGATCCAAAAAGGAGCACCAATGTATATAGTGCAATGTCATCAGATGAAAATGTTGTCTTCGAAATTAATTAGCAAAGAATCACTTGAAGTTCATTAGTTAATTCAAAAGCACAATATGGTATTCCAAGATCTTCCATTGCAAATGCCTCACGAAAGAGAAATTGAGCACATAATTGAAGCCAAGTCGGGATCAAACCTTGTTAACATCAAGCCATATAGATATCCACAATCAAAAACTGAAATCGAAAGATTAGTCCAGGATCTTTTAAAGTGTGGTATTATGACAAAAAGTAGAAGCCCTTACGCTGCTTCGGTGGTTCTAGTCTGGAAGAAGGATAGATTGTTTAGACCATGCGTAGATTATAGAGGATTGAACAAGATAATGATTAAAAACAAGTTCCCTATTCACTTCATAGGCGAAATGCTAGATGAGCTTCATGGAGTCAAATACTTTTCAAAATTGGACTTGAGATTTAGATACTACCAAATCAGAATAAGATTAGAGGACATAGCGAAGACTGCCTTTCGCACTCATGAAGGTTATTACGAGTTTAAGGTAATGCCTTTTGGGTTAACTAATGCCATGAATGAGTTATTCCAACCATATTTAAGAAATTTGTGCTAGTTTTCTTTGATGATTTTCTAGTCTATAGTAAAACATGGAAGGAGCATCTACGATATTTGAAGCATGTTCTCACTATACTAGAAGAACAACAATTTTATGCAAAGATGTCCAAATGCGCCTTTGGAAAGGTAAAAGTAGAGTACCTCAGACACAATATCCAAGGAAGGAGTAAAGGTAGATCCTAATAAGATCAAGGCTATAAAAGAATTGCCCAAACCAATTAACATCATCAAGTTAAGAGTTCTTAGGGTTGACTGTATACTATCGAAGGTTTATTTGAAACTATGCTCATGTAACTGCACACCTAACAAACTTTTTAAAGAACTCATTCCAATGGGATGATAATGCAAAAAAGTGTTTTGAAGCCTTAAAGGAAATTATGTCCAATGCACTTGTATTGGCAACTCCAGACTTTTCAAAGCCTTTTGTAATTGAATGTGACTTTCCAGGATTTGGAATAGGAGTAATGTTGATGCAGGATGGCCATCGAATAACATTTGAAAGTAGGAAGCTTAATAAAAGGGAATGTCCAAAATCTATATACAAGAAGGAAATTCTCACCATTATGCATGCATTAGCCAAGTGGAGACAATATATTTTGGGAAATAAGTTTTTAATACAAACTGACCATAATAGTCTTCAACACCATCTTTAGCAAAAAACACTTTTTCCAGAACAACAGAAATGGATAGAAAAAGTTTCCACTTTTGACATGAAGATATTACATAAGAAAGCGAAAGCCAACGTAGTAGCAGATGCTATATCCATAAAAGATGAAGAGTCTTCATTGCTTGCAAATTTGGTTGTAGTTCCAGAATGACTTAATGAAATTCGAGGTGAGTGTGCAAAAGATTCTTAAACATGTGCTATAATCAATAATCCTGCTCAGAATTCAAAATTCGAATGGAAAAACGATATTCTTTCTTATAAAGGAAGAATTTATTTAAGCCCAAATTCCAAATTTAAGTTCAAGGCTCTCAAGGAGTCCCATGATCCATTATCAATAGGGCATGTAGGTTTCTTTAAAACCTACTATAATGCATGACAATCATTTTTCTGGAAGGGAATGAAGAGTGTGATCAATGCCAGAGAAATAAAAATGAAAACATAATGACTCGCACATTGCTCCATTCCCTAAATATTCCAAACCAAAAGTGGGAAGAAATATCGATGAACATTATTGAAGGGCTACCTGTGTCGGATGGGAAAGACAAAATCCTCGTAGTAGTCGACAAGCTCACCAAGTATGCAAACTTCAGAGGAATGAAGAAATCGGACTCAACAAAACAAATCGCTAAGATATTTTGCAAAAATGTCTACGAATTACATGGATTTTACAAAGTCACTATTAGAGATAGAGACACCAAATTTAAAGGGAATTTCTAGAAGGAATTCTTTAAATAGATTAGAACATACTTCAACATGAGTTCAACTTATCATCCTCAAACAAACGACCAAATAAAATGTCAAAAAATGTTTTGAAGCTTACCTTTGCTATTATACCGCAGAAAAACAAAATAAGTTGGTTCAATGGTTACACCTTACTGAATGGTGGTACAATTCTACTTATCACACTTCAGCAAAAATGACCCCATTTCAAGCCCTGTACAGTTATGAACCTCCTAAATGGGAGGACTTTGCCATTATCGAGACAAAATTTCCAGCAATTAAAGATCAGTTAGAAGAAACCCAGAATGTCTTTCAAGCACTAAAGGAAAATCTAAATATTGCAAGAAATCGTATGAAACAACAAGCTGACCAACACATAACAGAAATAGAATTTGAGGTTGGAGAATGGGTATTTGTTAAACTTTAGCCTTACAAGCAATTGTCTTTAAAGCAGAAGGGAAAAAACAAATTGGCACCAAAGTTCTATGGACCTTACCAGATCTACAAAAGGATCAACCAAGTAGCATACATCTTAAGCCTTCCTGATAAAATATGTTCACAACATTTTCCATGTATGTTGCCTTAAAAAGGCACTAGGCAAACACCAAGCAACATAGACAACACTTCTGACATTAGATGATGACGGTAAGATCGTTTTAGAACCAAAAGGAGTCATCACCACCAGTGAAAAGAAATTGCAGTCATGAATAATTAAAGAATATCTTATTAAGTTGAAGAACTTACTAGAAGAAGAAGCCTCTTTGGAGACAGAAGCATTTCGTCAACAACACCCGTTGTTACCTATGCTTTGAGGACAAAGCATTTTTTTTGATAGGAAGGAAATGTTATGTATAAAATTAATTAATGTTTAGTTTAGGAAAAAAGGGACACGATCAAAGGATCATGCCCCCTCATGTAAAGGCACCCAAGGCTATATTTAAGCCAGGGGACCTTCCATTGTAAAGACCATCATTCAGTTTTTATCAATAATAATAATATATATAAACATTTTGTGAAGTCATAAACAAAATTAAAAAAATGAAAATTCAAAGTTCAATGAAGGACCCCGCTATGAATACGAGTCAGAAATCAAAATATGGTAATATTTCAAATATGTTATTTCAAAATCTCAAAATTACACTAGTTTATAGAGCAGAGTCATCATTCTATATTTGATATCAATATGTCAAAATGTCAAAATTATGAACTGAGCTTTGGAATTTTTAGGAGTCCAAAATCCAACAATTTCGCTATATGGTTCTACCACCTAATAGTCTTTATCCACCTTCTCCGATGGAACATCATTTGATCTGTCCCTTTATTGATCATAAAGAGCTCCATGGCCAGAAGAAGTAAGAGTATCATTTTGCCTACCACCAACAAAAGTAGAAGTAAAAGAAGAATAGCTTTAAAGCCTGTCGGTCTTAAGTGGTAACCAATCAAACTGGTTATTCAACAACCTTCGGTGAATGACTCAGTTTGGGGACCGGTTAGGTGCCAAACCAACTGGTTTGGTACCTAACTGATACCAATCGTCTTGAATTGGTTGGTTCCACTCCAAACTGAGCCGATCAGATCTCACATGTGTGGGGGAGCTTGGAATCCATGGTTGTGGTTTTTCAGGCGGTTTTAACTTTTGGAGGAAACTAGTGGCTGTTTCCATCCCAGAACAACCCCCCTTGGCTATAAAACCATCCCAACACCTCCTAAACCCTAAACCTAAACAAAAAACTTAACTCAACCCTAACAATGCTGGAAATTAGTGGTAATGGTTTGGTACCTAGCTGGTACCGAACGACCCCAACCAGACGATTCCTCTCCAAACTGGATAAGTCAGATCTTGCATGTGTGGGGGGAGTTTGGGATCCATAGTGGCAGTTTTTCATGTTGTTTTGGAGGAAAATAAGGCTCGTTTCCCTCTCAAAAACAACCCCCCCTTGGCTATAAAACTAACCCTCCCCCTCCTAAACTCTAAACCTAACCAAAAACCTAGCTCAACCCTAGCAATGCTGGCAATCAATGGTAATGTTAAATTCTTAAAGCAAAAGTTAAGATAAATTTTTAAATATGCTTAAATTTTTAACATTATCATTAATTGTTTCAAGATGTTTGAGAGTGGTTCCAACCTTATTGGACTTCATATGGAGAAAGTAGAATATCATATCCCACTCAAAATTCAGTAGATTTAACTGTTTTCAAGGTTTAAGAATTGGTAGGATTGCAACATTTTCATTGAATTTTATCATGTATGAGGGTATGGGATTGACATTGAATCAAGAGCATGGAGCCATTTATGTACCTTGATGTTGGTGGTATTGATTATTGAACTCCTCTACCATGGCCTTAACCAAAATGTACCCTTTACTCAAACCAAAATAATTGGTTAGTCATGTTAAATTTTTTCTACTATATTATAAGGTTGAGGAGATGAACCTTTCATTCAAACCAAAATCATTGGTTAGGCATGTTAAACTTTTTCAATTTCTACCATATTATAAGGTTGAGGAAACTGAGTCTAAAGACTTTGAGCCAGGTGATGTTGATGTAGCTCTTGTTGATGATCCCATTTCTAGTAGTGGTAAATTAGTGATGAACTTAATGAGTGTTCATGTTGATCAGTGATTTGTAGTAGGCCAGTGGCCCAACAACTCGTAGCATTGTGTTAAGTTTCCATGAAATTCTGCAACTACTTGGATGAATAACTGAAAACTGAAACTAGTTTACTTTCACCAAGATCAAAATTTCTTAACAACTTATAAGCAGCGGAATAGAAACACATAGATCAAAACACCCACACAAATTGACATACTTATTTTTCTCAAGAAACCTAACAGGGAAAAACCTGTCTCCTTGATGTGGTATTTTATTGATCTTGAGCAATCTGATTTATTACAAGGCAATCTTTCTTATTGAGAACACCCTGGTTCTCTTGCTAAGCTAGCTTGGACTCACCTTGCAAATCCTTTGACCTAACTCCTACTTTATTGCGTACTGCTTGGCCCTATTTCCTTGCGCACTAAGCCTCTTAAGTCCTTGCACACAATAGGCCCTATTTCGTAGCACATATTTTCCTCCTATTTCCTAGTGCAAATCTGCCCTATACTTTAGTGCACAATCACCTCAATCTATGTGCACTTGCTCCTCAAGGATACACACACCACAAGAAAATAGATCTCGCACAAACTTGTGCACTCAACAATGAATAATCCTTGTGCCATCGTACTTCTTTTATAGATTCGATTCATGCTAAATTAGGCAATTACAAATTTAGAGCTCGACTTGTTGATTGGCAAGTTAACTGAGAGTGAACTCTTTCTCTCTCCAATCATCATTGGAGTCATAAATCGCCCTTCCTTCAATTAATGACTGAAGTTCCAAGTCGTGCTATCTAAACTTGTAACTGCTACTCAATCCTATAGTTAAATTGAAGAAGGCTCCACGTAACAGATCCTCCAACACTACACTTGAACTGAAGTCTATCTCATGATTTCAAACCATGCTAAGAGAAGGACAAACTTGTGGTCTTTCTGGCTAAGGCACAAGCTAGAACACCTTCACTTGCTACAATTTTCAACACTCCCTCTTAGCAAGGAAGGGATTTTGTACAACACCCAACTTATCTCTGAAATAGATGAAACTACGTCTTGCGAATGCCTTGGTTAAGATATATATTGCCTGCTCCTCTGTTGGAATGTACAATAGCTTCACTATCCCTTTCTGCACACAATCCCTGAGATGATGATACATGATCTCCATATGCTTGGAGCGATCATGAAACACTGGATTCTCAGAGAGCTTAATGCCAGTATGATTGTCACAATGTATCACAATAGGCTCCATTCCATGCCTGAAAAGTCCCACAAGCAACTTCCTCCTCCAGATAGCTTTGCACGCTGCCAAACTAGCTGCCATGTACTCAGCCTCCGCTGAACTAAGTGCAACTGATCTCTACTTCCTACTAAACCAGGAAACAACTACTGATGCATGTAGTGCCCTAAATTTTGAAAAAGAATTGAACCAGGGTTACTAAAATTTCAACAATCAACATTATAACATTATGTTGCCAGGAAACGTGGGTTCAGGGACGGGGACGGGGACAGGGACGGGTACTTAATTTTTTGAAACAGGGTGCGTGGGTTCGTTGGGGGTATATATATATATATATAATAATAATAATATTATATTTTATAAGTTATAAATTTATAAATTATAATTTATAATATATGTGAATTGTATATTTTTCAACTTTAAACAAGAAAACTAAAATATTTATGATTTAAAGTTTTAATTCCTCTCTGTAACGGTAATACAAGTACTACTTAGTAGTTATAAAATGTTTGACGTTGTTTATGATCCTCATAGTTGGGCTTGGGTCAGTTTTATGGATCCTGTAAAAGGGCAAATTTCTGAATTTGCTAAAAGAATTGAGGCAAGCCTTAGTTGGTTCTTTGTTCATAGGATTTTATGATTTATCATATTCCTTTTAAGTTTTCTCAAGGTAATAATATGTAGGCTTCAAATGTAGTGGAATTCTACTTTAATTTAAATATCCAATTCATGCTCTCCATGCCCATTTTGGAGATATCTCACACTTCCTCATTCACGGTAGTAAACATCAAATTTTCGCATTTTTTAAACTATAATCATCTACCATCTAAGTGTGCAATTTATATGTTGATGTCATTTCTTAAGCAAAGATGTTTTTTTGTTGAATATAAGTTATAACAGTTCACAGAAGGCGTGAATACCTCCCTCTACTGCCTTCGTCTGCTCCCTCTCGTCCTCTGCGTGTATACTCCCTCCCGTCCTCTGCGTGTATACCCCCTCTCGTCCTCTGTCGATTCCCTCTGCTTGTATTGCGTGAATGAATGCCTTTGTCCCTGTATATTGCGTCCTCTGTCCCTGCGTGAATGAATGCCTCTGTCGCCGTAATACCTCCGCCTCTTGTCCCTGCTTGAATCCCTCAGCCTCTCCGTCGATTGCGTACCTCGACCTCTCGTCCTTGCTTGAATATCGGTCGAACGAATACCTCAATGAACTCTTCCCTGGGTCGAATGAATGAACTCAATGAATGGCCTCTCATCCCTGCGTCAAACGAATGTACTCAATGAAATGAAGTGAAGTGAGAACTTAGTTTAGGTTTAGACTTAGTATTTACAATTTACATTTTAATTCCAATAATTAAAAAATTTAAATTTTTTAATTCAAAGTTTTAATTTGTAATTTTGTTAAAACTTAATATTTATTGAAATTTAATTTTAATTTTAAAATTTCAACAATAATAATAATAATAAAATTTAGTCAAAATCGGTCATCGAGAAGCCAAAGAACTTGATTTTCGGGTTCTAAGTACCCATCCTCGGGGTTCTCCATACCCATTAAGGCAGAAGAACCCAATTTTTTTTTTGGAGAACCTGGTTGTTCACAGGGTTCTTCAGAGAAGAACCCATTTTTTTTTTTTTTGGAGAACCCGGTTCTTCACAGGGGAACTCGGTTCTTCTCAGAGGCACCCGTACCCGAATCCGGGACTTGGGTTCGGGAACCCGTGCAACATAGTTATAACGACCCGGTTCTTCACAGGGGAACCCGGTTCTTCTCAGAGGCACCCGTATCCGAATCCGAGACTTGGGTTTGGGAACCCGTGTAACATAGTTATAACGCCTAATTTGAGAAAAATATCTAGTAATGAAGCCCTAAATTTATGAATTAACCATTCATTCTTAAATTTAAGCAAACCATAAGCAAATTCTTACTCGATGATTTTGTTTGGTGATTTTCCTAGTCTGTTCTTGCTCCCGCTTCTACTACCAAACCGACTCTTTTCCTCCCAGCGTATCAGGGATCAACCTATTTGGTTCCAAGATCGAAAAGACTCTGTATTTGAAGTCTTTTGGCCCATCGTGGCCAAAACCCCAAGAACAATTGCTCAAATCTCTCTCTATTTGGGATTCCCTCGCTAATTCTTGCTGCATCTGTGAGACTGGAAAAGTAATGATATCCCTTTCATACCCCTTCGGTCTTCTTAGAATCCCCTCGATGACCACTGCCTCCAAATTTTTCACCGCCCTCCATTCCTCTGTTGTCAGTGCTCTCCATCTAGAATGCCCTTCCCTTTTAGATGCGGTCATATTTATTTCAAAATGAACATGAAGTGTTTGGGTATAATCGTTTATTTATCTTGTTTGATTACTTTACTTTACTTATGAGTTAATAAATTACTTTAATTTAAAAGTTAACAAATTACTTTATTTACTTTGATTAAAATTCAACAAATTACTTTATTTAAATAAATCACTTTATGTATCTTAATTATGTAAATTTATAATTTAATTACATTTAATTTATAACCCATTGTTTTTTTTTGTTTTTTAAATTAAGTTAAATTAATGCATTAATGTGACATACCTATTAAATACCCTACTTGATATATTCATTATATTCTAGTGAGTTAGGAATTTACTTCGATAATCAATTTATTACCTTAAACTTAGACATTTCCAATGTTAGCCAGTATGTGTACTACTGCAGTACACGCGATACATGCATATGTAGCTATCATATGCATGCTAATATTTCTATGTTCCTTATAACTCGAGGTGGGTCATTACAATGCAATGTTTAAGACGCAACTTGAAGTACTCTTCCGATTTGTGGAGCTCCTTGCCC
Organism: Pinus albicaulis; assembly: GCA_034641835.2. Classification (NCBI taxonomy): domain Eukaryota; kingdom Viridiplantae; phylum Streptophyta; class Pinopsida; order Pinales; family Pinaceae; genus Pinus; species Pinus albicaulis. Next base: position 819,564,611 of record CM076575.1, read on the forward strand.
AATTTGCATCTGTGAAGCCCTCAAGCCTGACTCCATCAACTCGTCTATACCATAATCCATAATTTGTTGTGCCTCTAAGATACCTCAAAACATGCTTCGCAGCAACCCAATGAACTTTGGTCGGTTCCATCATGAACTAACTTAGCGGGTTTACTGCAAAACAAATATCGGGTATTGTGTTGACCAAGTGCATCAATGACCTGATGAGCATCCTGTAAAATGTAGCATCTACTTGCTTTGCTTTGCTAGCATCCACCTGTTGCTGCCGCCTATCACACACACATATCAGTTAGTGAGAAAAGCCTTTAATCCCACAAGGTGTGGTTGGTGGCACAACTAAGAGAAGGGGTTGTCACCTATTCCCAACTCGCTCTGTTTAAGCTCTCTCCTAGGTTAGCTAAGGGGGTTGGTCCCTAAATGGAAAAGCTAAGTTAAAATGTGTGAGGTTTCTAGGAGATGTTAGAGTGAAATTGATTACTTTTTTAGATTACAAGCAAATATAATATGAGCAATATGAGCTAAAATCAACTTCAATAACCATCAACACATGAGAGAATAATAAACATATGTAAAACCAGTGCCTTCAAAATATTGCTAAAAAATGAATGGTACTTGCTCAAAATAAAATAAGCTGCTTCAAATTGAAACACAAGTAATCTTGAAAATGAAACAAAAGATGTTAGCAAAATAAAACTTCAATGAAAAATATAAAAATGCTTTCAAGATATATGATCACTTATTAGTCCAAAACATACAAGGAAAAACTATCTTGCAAAGGAAACCGATTAGAATTCTACTTGCAAAATATAGATGATATGATACCTGCCAAAAACAAAGTATTCAATTCAACACATAAATGACAAGTGTATGGGTTATTTGCATGCAAAACAATAAGATGTGTTAATATGAAATGCACTTAAACTAAAATTGGATGCAATTATCTTGCTTACTTTTAATCTAAATGCTTAATCTAGGCGAGAGATATTCCTTTTGATCTCTTGCCAAATGGAAAAAAATTGGGGTGACTGTAAGAAAGAGGGACCGAGGACACAATGGTGTTGTTAGCGATACCCTTCCCTTGAGTCTTACTAGCTAGCGTGTGCCTTTGTTCCTAGAAGGGGACAAGCCACCTTCATAACTGCAAGGTCACACCCCTTAACCTTACTTTGTAGCAATTGGAAGAACTTTTCAAGAAAGTTTTTTTCCTATGATTTCTATCGACCAAGCTTATGTTTGGAGGTTAATTTGTTTAAAATGCAACTAAATTAGAATGCCTAATAGATTATAGGATATGCAATTTAGTTTGCAAGTGCTATGTAAGAGATGGAATCGCCTCAAGTAAATGTGTTCCACAAGATCACTTGTATATTTACATAAAGTAAACACAAGATGCATAAGCTTCATAAACAATTAAAATTGTGAGTTGCTAAAGATAAATGATGAACCAAATGAAGCTTGAAATGTATGTGTTTGCAATATGAACAACTAAATCACATGTAAAGTTTCCCAAAGTAAATGCAATGCTTGATAAGTGAATTGAAATAATATTGATGCCCACAATAGCTTTGCAAAATGAACTTTAACTTGAGAAAATGTGATGCAGGAGCATTAGGCTCAAAAATCTCTTTGTATTTTAATAGACTTAGGGGTTTTGTGTTTTCAAGGGAGTTGGTTTCTTATATCATGTTTTGAGTGATTTTAATGAGAATCAATTAAATATTGTGAGGAATTTTGTAAATGTTCTCGAATGTTGGAGAACATGAGAGAATTAGGCTAGTTGAGAGTGCATAGGGATTGAGAGATTTAGGAATTAATGGTAAATCCTAGATTAGAATTGGTTTCATGATTTTGTGATGAAAGAGGATCCTTAGGGGTTAGTTGAGGCAAATGAGGAGTTAGAGGATATTCAGGGTTTTGTTGAGAGGATGAAGGATCTGAAACCAAAAATAGTTTCAAAGCCTTTTGTAATGATAAGCCTCAAGACATTAAGAAGACAAGGTAGAGGAGAGAGATTCAGAATTTAGAGAAATAGGGTTTGGACTAGAAGCCTACGGGCTGTAGAATAGGGAAAAGGCCACTGATATAGAAGATTAGGCCAGAGGAAGAATTTTCTATGTAATTATTGTGTGTTAATACAAAGAACTCAATTTTCTGAGTTCGTATTTCATTTCTGAGTTATATGGTGTGAAATTGATAGAATCAAAGGAAGTCCGTCAATTTTATATTGGGTTACAGGATTGTTGATTGTATGAGTTTGTGTGTTTAATATTGAATTGTGATTGTGAAATTGTGTGTATCGATCACAGAATGGATCGATGAGACGGAAGAGGAAATGATCTCTCAAATCGATATCTTGAGTATATCATTTAAGAACCAACAATCGGAATAGGAATCATATGTTCCAGATGTGTATGGATCTTATCCCCTTAAATGACATTTATGTGGTTACCGAATAAACAGTGATGATATTTGGATGACAGGTGTTACTGAGGAAAGGAGTTGAATTCAATCGAATTCAGTTGTGGGGGCTCTATGCAAAATAACCGAATGGAATGAAATCCATTCTATGAAATACCACTGATCTAAACATGTGCAAGAAATCGTGAATAGCAAGCGAAAACACAAATCAGAATGGTGCAGAGGAGTGGAGAATCTGGTTTTATAAAACAACAAATGGTTTTCGCGTAGGTTGGGAATGGTAAGCAGTATTGAAGAAATTTACGCGATAAACCTCTGGAAGTGACACGTTGCAAAGCAATACCACCTATTTCACATTAGTTTGGAAGGATAAGTTGCCGGGCTTAATTTTATGCGATGGTTGTCCGATCAAAGGAGGCAAAGATTTGACGGTGTTCACATCAGAAGTTGCGCAGAGGTTAATGAAAGGTGTGGACTCGACAGTGAAAAAGGTATGTTTAAGATAGCATAAGTTTAAACCTTAAACATCGTGTTTGATGGTATGTGATTGCCATTGATTTGATGGGGCGGATAGATCGTCGGTGGATAAGTTTGTTGGAAAGCTGTGGGGCGAATATAACATTTGTCGGCATTTGGTTTGTAACCAAGAGTGAACGTCGAGTCAGCTTTGACTTCGTTAAAGGTAAAAGATTGGTGGAATGCATATTAAAGAAAAATTTAATATGGTATTAAAGAAATTACCCATAGTCATTGTTTTAAAGGTGAGTTGGTAAGCGTGGGCCATTATATATATATGATGATACTTTGGGTTTTAATGCAAAGCCGAATATTGATTCGAATTTCATGAAATGGGTTTTGGTAAATGGTTTATAACCATAGGGTATAAAAAGGGAAACAACTTCTGCTTATAAAGGTTACCCCTGTCTGAGATTTATTTGGGGTTTTAATTTGAAAACACATTTTATATGTGTAGATGTGGGTAAATGCAGCCTTGGTTGCGTCAAAATGAAAGATAATTACCTTAACATAAAAGTAGACAATTGCATTGGAAGATAAACTTGTCCAATACACAATGCTTCAATATTCTCCAAATGGAAATGTGGAATAACAATAAAACATGAATTATTTAGACAAGTGCCAAGCTAAATGTATCAAAGTTTGCTAAAAATAACAGAGATGCTTGCATAAAGTAAGATTTAATTGCTTTGCAAGTGGAAATGTAAATTTGAAACTTGTAGCAACAATGATAAGTGGTGCAAGCTTAAAACATGTAGCAAAGTTGAAGAGAAAGAAATGCGTTCTGTGTTACTTCCCAATTAGAGCATGCATATGTGATGTGAAAGAAAATGGAAATGTCAAAGTCAACAAGTCAATCCACCCACAGATTCCCTCCCTAAAATGGAGAGATGGGGATGCCAATGGGTAGAACCCACGATCCCACAAAAGAGAAATTTTATTATTATAGTTTACAATGATGGTTAGAGCCAAAGGAATTGATGGGAAGATACAATGTGAGCACTTGAAACAAAAGGGAAATCCCTTCAAGTATGGGAGCCATGAAAGAGATGGAGAGGTTCTACAATTAGAGAATACAAGCTCCCAAATGATACACTGCCTAGCCTCTTTCACAAGCTCTCCTAATGCCCATGACCTCCTTGGAATGAGACTTGAAGCTTGAGAGAACCTACAAGAAAGAATGTTAGGGCTGCAAAACTAAAACAGGAGCCACTATGAAAAAGAGAGCATCTAAGTGGGTGATAATGCTACAAATTAATATACAAAAACTAAATCAAATGATAGGAAAGGTCCCCATCACTTTTCTAGCTTATGAGAAGCTCTTAACTAGCTAGATAACGAAATGAAAGCAAAATATTAAAAGATGTAAATGTTTTTTAATATTTTGATTTATGCATAAACTATGAAGGGAGAACCCTACAAGAATAAGTACTTCGCAAGATTAGACTTATGAAATTCAAATAACGATGAGAGCTCCTTGGAACAATGCCAAGAGTGGGTTGGTCTTTTGAAGACTTCCCCTCACGTTTGCTTAGTTGATTCAACAATGATCCTCTACAAAACTTTCAACACACATTAGCTCATATGGATTAAATCAACAAACAATGGCAAGATAATTTTAGAATTTGTATGAAAATAGATATAGTTGTCTAAGTTAGAGCATATCAAATAACCAATTGCAAATGTAAGATAGTTGTACATCTACAATTCAATAAAAGCATATGAGCAAATGAAATACAAATCAAAGGCACAAGTAGAGACGATTATACCATCAATGAACCAAGTACATGCTCCAATGGAATACCAATCATGAATGAACCCCAAAGTCATTTTTATTCAAATGAAGAACACAAGTACATAGAAGCAAAGCTTCCCCAATCACAATAGCTCATTGCAAAGATACAATATGAGAGCCCAAGGCTCAATTATATAGGAGAATGGGTGGAGATCCCAATGAAGAACCAAATTCCAAGTGCGATGATAACAATCCCAAAGCTCAATCATGCAATTCAAATTCCCCAAAGAGGCCCAGACAATCCTTGAGAGGAGCTAACTCGTTGTTGAAGAGAGACAAATGTATATGGGAGGAGAATACTCTCCACTCATCTCCAGTGAAAATCAAAGTCAAATCCCACCAAAATGATGAGTCACTAAGGCAATTCGAATTCCTCTCTTCATAAATGCGTTTTTCCCTTTGAGAAACTCGTGGTCCCCTTCAAAAATTTGATTTTATTGGAGCACATGGCTTTTCCATGATTTTAGGAGTCCATATCACCTTGGGACTTCACTTTAACTCCTTCATGATATTCCACCTCATTTCCACATCATTTAACATGTGTGGATATTTAATTTTCCCCATTTATTTAATTGTTGGCTTAATTTATTGCCACATTTTCCACTAAACTTAGGAAAAATGGGTTTTGAGGGTCTAGAACACATTTTTAACCCCTCAAAGTGTGTCTCAGTAGAAAATTGAGGGTGAGAGTTGCAATTTTTATTACTCATACCCCGTACAACTTCTCTAGACATCACTTATTACATTTCAGATACAAATTTTATTCCAATTTCTGCCCTGCGGGAAATAAAAATAAAAATAAAAATGACCCCCTAGACCTAACCAAATTCCATGAAACTTTCCAAGTGATCTAGTATGGTAAACCGTAATATACAATGACTCTAGACACTAGGACTCACCCAAGGCCTCACCATCAAGTCGTACTCCGTCTTTGGGGTATATTTGGAGGAAAAAACTCAATTAATTGTTAATTCCTTGTAAGGAGATGATAGTTAACCATGTAAAAAAACCTCCTAGAGTAATTCTCACTTGAGGAGAAGGTCCCAAGCTACCTAGGCTTGTTACATGACTCAAACTCATCATTCTAGCATCACTTAACATCAACCCCCGTAGGGCTTGTGGAATCTGGGTACAACAAAAAATGATAAGAAGTAGAGTTGAAAAACTCTGGTAGTATGATGATCTCTAATGGTGCAAGCAACCTTTGGTACATCTTTAGGCACGAAGTCTTCAGATAATCCTCTGGTGCTACTCTAGTGGTCAACACCACCTTCCTCCAGTTTGTGATTAGAGGCGTGGCCATGGGCCTATAATCCTGCATATGAAACCTCCTGAGAATCTTTTGCGTATACTTGCTCTGTCCTAAGAAGATCTCACCATGACCCTGCCAAACCTCCAATCCAAGGAAATTGTGCGTAAGCCCTGCCTCCTTCATCTCAAACTCCCTTGCAAGGTCTTCCTTACAATCTTGAATCAAGATATTTGCTCCAGTCAATATAAGATCGTCAACATAGAGCACTAGAATGAGCGGAAGCCCTCAGCTGTGATGTAGTACAGGTTGGGATCTGCTTCACTCTTAGTGAAGCCCAATCCTCGAAGGTAGCTGTTAATACAAGTGTGGGCTCCATGACTCGCTGCATGTCATGGCACTTGATCTATGCAGAATCACCTTTTAAGCTACAATCTCAACACTCTTGCTTAGTGAGGAAGGTGTTCTGCGCAACACCCAACTTATCCCCGAAGAATACAAATTTTCCCTTTATCAAGGCTTTCATCAAGATGCCTACTACCTACTCGTTTGTGGGAATGTACATCAAATTTACTGTCCCATTCAAGACACAATATTTGATGAAGTGGTGCTTGATCTCAATATGTTTAGACTTTTCATGGAATATTGGATTCTGAAAGAGTTTAATACAACTCTGATTATCACAACGAATGACAATCGGAACCAACTCTTGTTCAAAAAGCCCAACAAGGAGTTTCCGAATCCAGATAGCCTCGCATGCCGCCATACTGGCAGCAATGCACTCGGTCTTTGCAGAACTCAACACAACTAACGCCTGTTTCCTGCTATACCAAGAGATTGCTCCTGATCCCAAATTGAAATTTCAGCTAGAAGTGCTCTTCTTGTTATTTTTACTACCTGCCCAATCCACATTGGTGTACCCCTCTAACCTCACTCCATCTTATTGAGTGTAACTCAACCCATACTCAATTGTGCCTCGGAGATATCTCAGAACATGCTTTGTAGCTACCTAGTGCATTTGCTTAGGCTCTATCATAAACTGACTGAGTGTGTTCACTACAAAACAATTGTCTGGCCTAGTGTTAACCAAATACATGAGAGAGTCAATCAATTGTCTATACAAGGTATAGGGTCCACTGCCTCTAATCTTGAAGTATCGATCTTCCCTAGTTGGTCACAAGTGGTGTAGCCATGGGTGTGCAGTCCCCCATCTCGAAATGCTTCAAGATTTTAATCCAGATAGCCTCGCATGCCACCATACTAGCAGCAATGTACTCTGTCTCTACAAAACTCAACATAACTAACGCTTGTTTCCTGCTATACCAAGAGATTGCTCCTGATCCCAAATTGAAATTGCACCCAGAAGTGTTCTTCTTGTTATTTTTACTACCTGCCCAATCCACATTGGTGTACCCTTCCAACCTCACTCCATCCTGTTGAGTGTACCTCAACCCATACTCAACTGTGCCTGAGAGATATCTCAGAACATGCTTTATAGCTACCTAGTGCATTTGCTTAGGTTGTACCATAAACTGACTGAGTGTGTTCACTACAAAACAATTGTCTGGCCTAGTGTTAACCAAATACATGAGACAGCCAATCAAGTGTCTATAAAAGGTTTAGGGTCCATTGCCTCTAATCTGGAAGTATCGATCTTCCCCAGTTGGTTACAAGTGGTGTAGCCATGGGTGTGCAGTCCCCCATCTCGAAATGCTTCAAGATTTTAATTGTGTATTTCCCCTGTCCAAGGAAAATCTCTCCCTCTCTCTGCCACACCTCTAACCCCATAAAGTAGTGAATCAGCCCCAAATCCTTCATCTTGAACTCTTCTGCAAGATCTTGCTTGCAGTGCGTTATGAGCTCCTTAGACCTCGTGAGAAACAAGTCATTATCATACAACACCAATATGAGAGGTTCACCCTTCACTTGAATGTAATACAGGTTTGGGTATGCCTCACTCTTGGTGAAGTCCACGCTATGCAAATAATTGTCAATCTGAGCATACCACGCTTGGGGTGCTTGCTTGAGCCCATATAGTGCTCTCTTCAACCTAGACACACGAGAATCCTTCCCATGCACCTGAAAACCCTTCAGATGCTCTATGTAAATCTCTTCCTCAATAATGTTGTTGAAGAAGGCAGTCTTCACGTCTATCTGGTGAATTCTCCAACCCATTTGTGTTGCTATAGAAATGATGGCCCTAATGGATGAATATTTGGCTACCAAAGCAAAGGTCTTGTCATAATCGATTGCTTTCTTATGTAAAAATTGCTTAGCCACAAAACAAGCTTTGAACTTCTCCATGCTTCCATTTGTAGCATGCTAGATCTATTACACCCATTTGGATCCAATCACTGACTTGCCCACTGGCTGTGGCACAACCTCCCATACGCCGTTCTTCATGATGGAAGAATATTCTTCCACCATAGCATCCATCCACACCTGATGTTTGGACACCTCTTGAAAGCTCGCAGGTTCAACCTCAATTAGTTCACTCATCAACATCATATAATTGTAATAGTGTTGAGGGGCCTTGCTCTGTTTGAATGAATATCTTGGAGCACCAACATACTCCTGGACTTTTCTCAATTCCTGCTCTGCCCACTTGGCTTGCTTCCTCCCTGTGCCTGTGCCTGAGTTTGAGACTGAGGTTGAGTGTGAGGAATTCCTTGTTCCTCATCCTTAACTCTCTGCTTGGCCTGCTCACTCTGCTCACTAACCTCAGTAACTATAGTCAGAGTAATCTGCATTGACTCAACCTTTGGTGCTTGCTCGTCCTGAACCTCAACTGTAGAAGAACTCATGGTGCAAGACTTCCAGAGAGCCATAACTTCTTGAAGCTTCACATCGCTGCACATTATTGTCTTCATAAGAGCAGGAATGTGAACACGATAAGCTTTTGAAGTCTCAATGTACCCCACAAGGATACCTTTATCTGTAGCAGCCTCCAACTTGGTCCTTTCCTCCTGAATAACATGCCAATAAACAAAGCACCCAAAGATGCAAATGTGCCCCAAATCTGGTTTCTTCCTGGTAAACGCCTCCTTTGGTGTGAATCTACTCAATAGTTTGTGTGGGTTTCTATTCTGCAAGTATACGATAATGTTTAAAGCCTTTGCCCATAGAAACAAAGGCAGATCCTGGTTGTGGAGCATGGCCTTGGTTGCTCCAACTATAGCTCTGTTTTTCCGCTCTGCAACCTCATTCTACTGAGGGTTGTACAGAACAATCAACTCCTTCTTGGTACCTTCTTGAGTACAAAAGTACTTGAAGTCATTTGAGATGTTTTTGCCTACATTATCCAACCTCGGTGTCCTTATCTTCCTCCCCGTCTGATTTTCAACTAGAGCCTTGAACACCTTTATTTTGTTGAAGTCTTTGTCCTTATTTTTTAGGAAATATATCTAGGTCTTCCTGGAGAGGTCGTCAATGAAGGTCACATAATACTAGACACTGTTGACATGGGCCCACACACTTCTGAGTGTACTAGATACAAAATCCCTTTGGACCTAGTGTCACTGCTCGAAAACCTGGTCTTGGCATATTACTCAGTGCGCAAACCTTGCACACCTCATGCTGCTCGACCTTTAGATTTGGCAGTCCTGTCACTATCTCCTTGAGCACATTAAGTGCTCCAAGATGAAGAATCAAGATGAGCCATCCTTCTGTGCCATAATTCTCTTAGCCCTTTGCTACAACTTACCAATGAATGCGCTTGCTCAAACTGCGATTGAAACAAGTTTCCCTTCCTAACCCCGATTACTTTTGTTGTATTGGAGTTCTTGGGCCGAATATACACTTTACCCACCTCAAAGGTCACCATGTAAACCTTGTCCTCCAAGGCAGGAACTGAGATTAGGTTCTTTGTCATACTCAAAACATACAACACGCCCTCCACTAACAAGGGTTTGCCCGGATTCCCTCTGAAACTTGATTGTCTCAATACCAACTGGATGGTACTTCACATTGTCTCCAAGCTCAATATAGAAATTTGATTCCTTTTCCTTCAAATTGGTGAAATATCATTTGACTCCTGTCATGTGACAAGAAGCCCAATGTTAATGTACCACACGTTGGTGGCAATTGAACTTGATAGACATGCAATGAGCGAAATCTCATTCTTGAACCGTGTTGCAAACACATCCACCTTTGTAGTAGCAACAATCTGCTCCTTCTACTTGCCCTTCTTATTTGGGCACTGGCTGGCTTAGTGTCCCAACTGATGGCATGCAAAGCATTTAACCCTAAGTTTTAAATGGTTTATAAAGTTCACATTTAATATAACTATGCCAAATGGCCATGGTTTGTAAACATTACTTTTGATATATTTAAAAATGTATGTTGAAGCCTCATTTGTGAACTCGACAAAACAAAATTGCAAGAGTTAAACGTTGGAACTCTCCCGATCCTTCAATTATGTGAGGAGATGTTGACCCAAAGGAAATACACAGAGTGAGTTATTTTGGATTATGCGACTCATCACGAGGAAATGCAAATATTGGGGGGGAAGGTAAGGCCCAAAATGCTGATCCATGTACTTGCAACAACGAGATGATGGGGATTCGATTTTGAGTTTTACACCGTAATTGTTGAAAAAGCCTTTGTTGCCAGAGTAATCCATTTTCCAGCATGTAACCCGAAAAAATTCATTGTCTTGCCTATCGTATAGTCCACGTGTTGACACAAGTAACACGGTGCTGTTGTTGAGTTGTCGTCCCAACGGATCCGTATCTGATCCAGGGATGCACGGATCTAGTACCCAGGATTGACGGATCCGGTAACTTAGATTTAACTTTGCTTGGATCCATCTTCTTCTCACCCTTGGAAGAGGACCCCTCGCTTTGCCCTTTCTCGGCCTTTTACTTACCCTTGCTTGCCAAAGCAAGGTTCTCCTCTTCTTCGAATCTCTTCCTCTGATGGCCAAAAATGACCGAAATCAACAATAAAGAGACCACCTGGTCAGACCCCGAAATCAGACTCTTTTTTGTTTGAAATGGTGGTTCTGATTGGTTCTAATGGGTCCAGTTACCCCCACTCTCCCTGCTGACTTGTGATGTCTCTAATTACTTATCAACAAAAGAGTAAATCAGACTTACCTTCTTGTTGCATGCTTGCAAGAAAGCAGTGCTTAAGTTGACACAAGGGCTCAACCAAGCCACACTAGAGTTTTCTCCTTCGGAGGGAGACTTCTAAAAATGTGGTGAAACTATTCTAAATGCAATTCTATTCTAGAATGCAAACAATAGAAAATAAATCCTAAATCTATCTTGATTGGGAAGATATAGATCTGACCCCAATCGAGAGCAATGTAATGAAGTTTGGACCAGCTTGAATTTGGAATAAAAAGAGAAGCTAGTAGGCCAGAGAAATAGTTCCAGGACCTACCACTTATTCACACAAATATGCACATACAACAATATGATAAGTAGTTATCAAATGTCTATTGCACACTCATTCAAACTCATATAAAATGAATTCAAAATCAGTGACATGATTGCATTAAAGAAATAGTTCTCGTAAAACAATCATGATTAAAACAAAGACAAACTTGTCTTTAATCTGCTAACTAGTTTACAATCTATTCAAATTCATTTCTCAACTTGATATCAATTATATCCAACAAGAAAAATAGCTTTTCATTGATTAAATAAGCATATAATTAAATTGAATTTACAGTGGTGCAAAATCCATAAACTAAACACTTATCAGGATCAGTAATTGAATCAAATTGAATTAAAACTTAAAAGAACTCTATCAATCAGCCTTTAACCTTGACGATAGCATACAGAAGTTCCAGATCTGATCAAAATGCTCTGAGTACATGAAATTCTCAGAAAATTTCATGGTAGCATGAAATTTTCAAAGCTGAAATACATCTCTTTAATCCGGTCCAAAGAATAGATGGTTCTCTACAAAATTCAGTCCTCTACAGTAGTGCAAAAAACCCTCTTTTTGCAGAGAACTGGAACCTTTTCCTCATTCTCAAAACTATTATTTATAATTCACAAAAAATCTCCTAAAAAGGAGAACTGTTGAAAGCAGTTTTAATCCATGATCTTAGAGTTGGAAAATTCCTCTTTCCCTCTGGCTGGTGCAATTTTATTGCTCCAAGACACCTGGGCTTGCTCTCCTCCAATCTCTTCCTTTGATCTCCTCACTGGCCACTTTCTTTTTTCTCCTATACTAAATCATCCCAAAGTCTCGCCCAATTGGGTTGGTAATCCTGGCCCATAACACCCTTGACAAAGACCTCCAAGTGCTTTGAAAAAGCATTCAAGGCTATATGCACTAGCTCCTCAACAATCGTCTCTCCAACAACAGCCAATTCATCCCTGACCTGCGTCAGCATGGACAAATAAGATGTCACGCTCTCACCCTTGGACGTTCTTGTGCCATGCAACTTGGCCTTGAGCACCATCTTTCGACTTTGATAGTCACTTTGATATAATTTCTTGAGCACAACCCACATCTTTTTCGCAGTATCTTTCTCTAACAGATGGGATATGAGATGATCTTTGACTCCATCGAGAATAATCCTCTGCGCCTTGGCCACCTTGACCTCATGCAGATGAAGAGCAATTGGATCATTTTCTGGTGGAAATGCTATTGTATTAATGAAGTTCCAAAACTTGTTCTCTTTGAGAACATCTGAGATTCGGACCTTCCATTGTAAATACTAAATAGTTTGAAGAACCCTCAAGCTTGCCCTCATATCAAACACTGGTAGCCATTGTAGAATAAAACCCTCAGTGAGATTGGAAACTGTAATCTGATTTTTTTATTTTGTTATTTTTTATTTTCTGAGACTTGTGTCAAATATCCTTGTCTTCGTATTCAGAGTTTAGAGCTTTGATACCATGTTAATTTCTTTAAACCCAGTTACAAATTTATTGTCTCAACAAATAATCGCATATCTGAAATAAACAATGCTTTCTAATCTGATTTGTAACAAATATTCTGGGTTTTTAACCAAATAAACACAAAAGCAAAAATACTCGAAACCAATCACATGCATTAAAAAGTAACACAAATATACCCTGGAAACTCCATTGTGGGGAAAGCGAGCAAACATTGGGCTTCTTATTCAGCTTCAGGAGAAGTATTTTCTTACAGCAGGTACACAAGAATTTTCTCCTGCAAATACCCAGCAAAAGATCTCAACCCTCTTTCTCTTACTCGGCTCTTATATGACCCAGACACGCGGCCCAACAGAAAACTTCTGCGTACAAAGAAACTTGGCCTCTCGACCAAAGAGAAAACTCAGTTTCTCTACTGATTTTGTTTGCCCTGATCTTGCTCTAGCTAGCTCGATATAGCCTTTTCTTTCTTTCGCTGCCAAATACTAGGCTCCACTGAATCCCAACCCGTGCCAAATTGAATGTGCTTCTCCGTTGGCTCAAACCTCCTATTAAAAGAATCAAATCCTAATCTCAAGCGAAATCCCTAACGCCAAACTGTTGAGATTAGATGTCACTTTACTTATTTTCTCTTTTTATAACAAAGTACCCAACAATTAAATTAAATCTCCATCTACAGTTTGAATTTAGAAAATTCATTAATAAACTACCGTAAGAGATAATTAAGATGATCACTGGATGTGATGGTACCTGATCTATGCAGAATCACCTTCCAAGCTACAATCTCAATAATTCTATGCATCACATCCCTCTCACATATGTTAATGATCAAGGGAACTCGGTGTTGCTTTTTCAAAGCTCCTAGTGTATGCCTGCTCGCCCTCCTTCTCTTCTTGGGCAACTGTGCTTCATCATTTTCGTTTTGAAATTGATGCATATCCTCTTGGTTGATAGTTGTGCAAAAGATAACTCCCTCATTGGGATTCCGAAGCTGATGGGATTTAACTCTTGTATATGACCCTGTAAAATCTGCAATTGTTGCAATTCCATAAGCAACTTCTACCCATGTTTTTATCCCTTTTCCTCATCTTTGCCTCAAACTTCTGGAGAGGAGGATGATTAGGGTATTTCAACTGATTTTTGTTTACCTTCTCATCTCTCTCCATAACTTACCCACCTGGATTTCCACATCCGAAGCCTCTCTGAGCTATTGAACGTGATGCCATCGTAAAAATAGAGTACAAGAAAGAACATAGAGAAATGATGGTTCTTACTAATGTTCAAAGTTTTGCCCATAATAATGATTTCTACAGGTCTTCCCTTTGAATGTGTATTTCAAAGGTGCTGAATGAAGGTGTGAGGACTCAGTATGCCAAGTATGTCACTGAATAAAGGCACTTATGCTCCTCAAAATCTGCTCTTCAAATGTCAAACAAGTATGACACTGAATGAAAGCACTGTTGCTCTCCAAATCTGCTCTGCAAATAGCTACTGTGCTCTCCAAAGTGTTCAATTACAAAATGGTTGAAGTTCAGGTTGCTTTTGGTTTTGTGGGTTTAATTGGAAAAAGAAGAAAAATGGGAGAACTCTATTACCATTGGTTGTGTGGAGGCCATGTGACTCACTGCCTCCGCTCCCGCTAAAACCCTCCTGTGAATGTCAATTTTATCTATTTATTATTTATTGTTTTCTTCAGGCTCCATTTCCTGTAGTCAGAAATGGTTTATGTTACTCAGGATCCATCTTCAGTTATGGGGACTCAATTGCAGTCTGCCAAAAATTGTTCCAGCAGACAAGTAACTCAATCTGGCTGTTTTAGCTATGGATCGGCCCTTGTGCAGTACCGGTCATCACCACATATGGGTTTGCCACTCTATCTTGGCGATTCCAATAAGTGTAATACAGTGACAGAGAACTGAAGAGCATTCTTAAGCATCCAAAGCCAGTCCAATCAGGACAAAAGATATATAGCTCAAATTTTGTACAGTTATTATTGCTGCTACAAAATTTAGCTGGCTACTATGAATTTACTGTGTTTTCCCATCCTTGTGAAAGTAGGCTGCTTTGCTCTAATACATGGAGAAGAGAAGAAAGGAAAATGGAAAGCCTTACATGGTGCTAATATGATGATTTACAAATGAGTTACAATACTGTGTTTATACATGAGGAAGAGGAATATTGCTTTATCCAAGGTAATCTCAGATGATTGGTCTTGGGTCCTGTCTGAGGTTGTTCACTGTTTGGGGGCAGGAAATCAGGTCATCCTGGGCTTTCACTAGTTTGGGTAGAGTTGATCATTGGCTTCTGTGCAGTTCACTGATGACCAGGTCCACTTTTGTCACATAATGTGTTTTCATTGGGGTGTGTTCTCTAAACACTGAACAAGAGTGTTTAGGGAGCACACTCCAAAGAGTTCTGTCCTGTCTGGAGCACGAGTCCCGTAATTTGTGTTCATAATTTATAAATATTGTGATTTTTGCAGCTTTTATCACTATATTAATATTGTTAAACACCTTGATATTGACAAATTCTGGAGACTTGAAATATTGAAAATTATCTGTACCTGCCTAGGCAGCTTCTCCTGTATCCACAGTTCTGAAAACTTAGTTAAAGAAATTCAATGAAGCGATATTTAGCATGTAATATTCCATCTGTTTGTAAGTTTTCTGGTCATTGTTTTCTATAGAAACTTGAAAATTTGCGTTTTGTTGTTTCAAACAAAGCTAGTATCAGGTTATCAACTGTGTGCCTCTAATGGATCTAAAATACTAAGAGTTACTTTTTGGTTTTGTAGGATTGAATAAATAATCCATTGTTTTTTTTATAGAGGATTATAGTATTTTATTCAAAATGAAAATACTTGTATAATTCACTGACAAAGGATCTATTTGGCAATCTATGCTTTTAAGCTTGATGGGAGATAAAATTTAATTGTTTTTTTTCTTCATTATAGGATGTCCACTAAATGTAGCGGTATGTTTTCTTTTTTGATATCATATTGATAATAACATTGTTGCAGATATGAGAACACGGACATAGCTTTGCATTATGGTTCAATGTTGAGGGACTGTATACGCCATCAAAGTATTGCAAGGTATTTTTTTATTTATTAATATGCTTTCCTTTCAGTTTCATTTATGATTACGAAAATGTTTTAATAGTGCTTCATACTTAAGATCACCGAACTGTGGAATTCTTAAGGGATGCCTAAGCTGTGATGTAAATACAATGTTTGTGTTTATGATATTTTTCTCAATTGATAATTTTATATTTTATCTTCCATGGTCACAGACATTTCAGGCCCAAGAATAATAAAAAGGGTAATCTTGTTTAACTCCGTGATATGTTTGTGGATACTGTTGGATCTCCTGGAGTTGTGGCAGCTGTTGGATCTGTTGGAGAGTGATTATGTTCATGATCTTCTCCTCAATTTGATGATTTTAAATTTATCTTCCATGTCTAGATACATTTTAGGGCTGGAAAGATGTGATTAATAAAAATGACAACCTTGTTTGGCTCCTTCATATTTTTGTGGATGTGGTTGGAGCTGTTTAACTCTTTTTCCCTTTGAAATAAATCCCTGGGAAACTCTTCGCTACTCCCCCCATTAGCGGGTGGTGTAGTCTTAGTACACCTGACACTGGGAATTGAACTGGGGACCTGTGCAGTGTGCCGGATTACCAGCGATGTCCTTGCAATGGTGGCATCAACTGGTTGAGCTAACTTCTGGTGGTTTGAAAATTTTCGAAACATCTTGGCTCACCCTAAAGCATTCAAGCGAGAGTCAGATAGCTGGTATCTTGCCAGCTCCAATCAGCCCTTGAATGCAAATGTCGCATGTGGGATTTGAACCTGGGTGGATCACCCCCTAACCACCCAAGCTAGACCCAGTTGACAGAGCTGTTTAACTTACCTATGAGCCCAAGTATTTGTCAGTGGATCTGTGACAGTTGATCGATCAACTATAATCTTAGTGAGTGTTCCAGCCTTTACAAAGCACATTTACATTATCTGAGAGATTGAGAACATTATAGATTCCCAGCACTAATCTGAGAGTATAAATGGTGATAAATGTACAGATGAAAAAAGTTCAAAAATCTTGATTTTAGGCTTGAAGACTGAAGTTCTATGCTAGTTTTAATTTTCAAGGGGCGTGGCATACAGTTTGGCTAGTGCATGCCAAGTCATGATAATTATGTTCTTCTCAGGGTTCATCTATTTCTTTTGTCTGAAGTCAGCATCCATGATGTTCATATCCAAGAATAATTGTACCTGACTTAATCTGCTTTGTTAATTGGTTCAATATGTTATGAGCCCAAGAAACTTGTAAAAGCAACAAATTTCTTTCTTGTATGAATGCCTATAGTCTGAAAGATTTCATATTTTCATTTGTTTTCAACTTTTCATATATGTATTTGCAGTGCACTACTACTGTTATTTTTGTTTCTTTACTGCTGAAGATAAATTCCCTTTTCCCTGACAAGTGAAAAATCTATAGGCCTTTGTTAATGGAAGTGTATGTTGTTTGTTCAACATCCTTCCTCAAAGTGGCATGATAGTTTGACTTCGGTCAGAATGTATGTGCAACCTGAAAATTTTCAAATCCATAAGTAACAAGAACCTTTTCTAGAACATTTAACTCGAATTTTGAGATATGAAATACTAGTTAATCCATCGCTACCTTGAACATTCAACTACATGACTGACTGCAATGGTCACAGGATTTCTATTTCTATTCTCTATAAATAGAAATTGTGGTTCTGTCTTTGGAATATATATATAGCCCCAAGGGTTAGCTCAAGCAGTCTAGAGCCAGACGTGAAGTTCGCCGATATTGTTGCTAGCTGTTTCTGATCACAGTATCGACTATCTTCGATTCCCTTGGGGCGAGGCCCCATAATTTCGTGGATGGTTTACCCGGTTTACCATCCACGAAATGTGGGGAAGTACTTCGGGGTTTCTCGTGCTTTCATTCCAAGTATATATATATATATATATATATATATATATTCCAATTAGATTTTCAGGGTTCCAAGTATATATATATATATATATATATTCCAATTAAATTTGTTCCAAGTATATATATATATATATATTCCAATTAGATTTTCAGGTGCGTGTAGCACTTTGCAAACTTCATGATATGTTAAACTAGTCTCATAAAAAAAATTTCATCTTCCAACTCCTAAAAGGAACCCACCCCCTACCCCCCCAAATATATATATATATATATATAAAGGGTTCAAAATTTGTGAAAATCACAAAACATCATTTCTGCATCCCAATAACTTATATCAGCTAAGCTTCCCTAAACAGATATATAAAGCCCTTAGTCTTTAGAGGTCATAAATACAGAAACACATCTCAAAATCTAATCATAAAAGAGACAGAAATTCCATCTCTAATCTCTCCCGGGGAAATGAACCCTTCAACTATCTTTTGACCTACTTTTGATAATGCATCTATTTCCTCTTTCAATTCCTGGAAAATTTGAGTATAAATTAAATTTGTTCAAAAGGATTTGCAACTTCTTTCAGCTGGTGCCGACTCCCCCGTAGGCATGAGCAAGAGGTTATTCAACTGTGAGGTTTGTTTCATCCAGTTCATGACTCGGGTAGATTCCCCAATTTATCTGTATGTTTTTGACATCTTTCTTCAGGGCACATTTAAGAAGAATTTTTGAAGTGATGAAATCAGAAAAGTTGTTCGATCCTTATCCCTAGTCAGCTTTATACTTGACAAAATGTGAATGAGATACTTACAAAATTTCCGCACTTCTAAATTTAGTGGACCTTGTCTGATGCCATCAGAAAAGCCCTAAGCCTTGCACTTATATATTTCCAGATCACCTAACAGCCTAGGAACCACTTGCTTAACTGACATTGCACAACTTGTAACCAAAATCAGAGAGAAACATTGAAAGGTAGGAATGCAATGTTCCACCAAGGCTCCGGTGTGGGGAGATGCGGGTGCAGGGAGACACACAAATGGGACGTGTGGGAGTACCCTCAAATTTTAGGGAAATTTTGGGGGTGTGGGTGGATGTCGCGGTATATATATAGTTCATATTCAATAATGAAAGCATAAATAGACTAGTAGTAATACATTGAAATTTGATCCACACATCAAATAATAAATTAAATTCATAATTGAATTAAATAATGACATACATTGATCCATCCTCATCATTTATTTTGATACATACATCATTCATAGGACATACTCATCATTCATCCATACCATGAGATTCAATAATAAAATAATAAATTCAATAATGAAATATTTAAATACATTGATCGATATCATTCATCATTTTACAATCTACATTTATTTGACAATTAAATTCATCATTCATCATTCTATAATCTAAATTGAAAGCAAAACAGTAGTATAATAGTATTACTATATACTATATATATTAGGCATTGAAGTTTGAACACTAAAATAGTAAATTACTAAATTCAAAATTTATATAACTCAAAGTCTCAAACTCAAAAATAGTTAGAGTGAGGAGTCAAGACTCAAGAATCAGTCTGAGGTCATCAATATCTAGTGTCACAACTCAAAAGTTAAAACTGAAAAGTAAAAATGGATAATGAACACTGAGAATAAAATCAACATCAAGGACTCAATCTCAATGATTAGTCCTCTACATCCATTTGTTGCATGAAGTCATTAGGACCATCAATGGGAATGTCGCTATTTGAGTCAGAGTCACTCTCTTGAGTAACCAACGGAGCTCCAACCAAACCATGCTACAACTCATCTTGTCCATCCTCATCATCTATCTATGCCCTATCCTTTGGGTCCACATCCCATTGTGTTGCTGGTCCCCTTCGATACTCTGGTGTCTTCCTATGTGCAAGACATAGAGAACTGTGCACTGCAACTAGCTTCTCTGCTCTCCTAGAGGAAAGTCTATTCGTTTTGAGTGGGGACACCCAGAAGCACCCCTTTTGGGAAGTCACGCCCCCACACTGGGGAAACGCACCCCCTGCATCTCCCCATGACTCCCCAAAAAGGGTGCGTGGGGAAATGCACCCCTAGCTGTCCCCCCGTCCTGGGTGTGAGGGATGCGCGCCCCTGACCCTGGGGATGTGCCCCCGTGGAACACTGCAGGAACATGTTTTTCTTCAAAGATTTGGAATTTTCTGGCTAGCCAGAATCCAGATAGCCCAAATGATTAAGCAAGGCAAAGCTCTATATGCATATAACCCTTTTTTGTTACTTGATGCTTTCAAACTATCTTCCGCAGATTACTTGCTGAGGCCCGATATATTGTTAACACATGTAACCTGTTCTGTCTCACTCCATAATGAGAATTTAACTAGCAAATGATTGATAGTTCTTCCTATATCCTGCACAGCATACAGATCCCCGGACCTTCTCTGTAAAACTTTCCATGTCAGAGCTTTATTCATTATTGTGAACCATATAAGAATACTTGTCTTTTGGGAGCTTTAAACATCAATATCTATTTTCACTGCAAGACTGTTTCTTGTATTATCTGAGACAAATAACGGTTTAATAAATTTGCTGAGATGTTGAACACTTTTCTTCATTGTTTAAGGAAATTTAATTTATTTGCTGAGATCAAAATGCTTATTTAATTTCAAATGTTTTTATACCATCCAAATGTTGAGTGTTATGTCACACACAAGTTTTTTCCCAACCTGAATTTTGCTGTTTTTTTACCAGGTATGTTTTGGAGTCTGATAATATGAAGAAATTCTTTGGTTATATACAGCTCCCAAATTTCGACATTGCATCAGATGCTGCAGCCACCTTTAAGGTTTACTATCATATGCTGAGGACAATTTCTTTTGCTGCTTTATCAATATTCAATTTGAATAAACTTCAGAAAAAAACATAGTTTATTTTATGCTTGGTAAAAGGACCCTTGGGATGTGCATTTTGTGTTTATGAAACATTTTAAGGTTCAAAGGTCATGCTTTTTGCAGATTTCTTCTTTGTACTCATTGTTTGATAGTGGGGCCACCTTTCCCTAGTTAATATTATTTCTTCATGACTGCAGCTTTTATTACACATTAGTGGTTTTTCCCAATGTAGCTACATGTGGGTTTTTCCTGTAATCTGAAAACATGATCTCGCATCACCAGGCCCATTTTCAGCATCTACCAAAATTATTACAAGTGGAATGCATTTCCTTTTTTGAGAACTCAGTGCGTGTAATGAGCAATATTTTTGAAAGTGAGCTGACTACATGTAAAGGCAATGTTAAGCAATCACACAGAACTGACTGCTTTGGTTTAAACTTTATTTGACTCATCTTGTCATAGTTTCTCTGTTGAATTGTGCAGTTTAAACCAAAATCTATGATAGTCCAGCTGTGAAGGCCTCCCCTCTACTGTTAGCTGATCTTGTTAGGTTTCCCTCCTGTCTATATGCCTTACCTTGATGATTCACACGGATTGCAATTTTTCAAGAATAGAGTTGGTATTTATCATTTTCTCTGAATTACAATCATGAAAATCAAATCTCATTATCTGGACAATAACATGATTTTATTCTAGATGTTATTTCTGCTTATTGTTGGTCTTATAAGTGCACACTTACAGTCAAGATAAACGCAAGGGTGGGTAGACTAATAAATGCTTATTATAGTGGTGCACCAAATGTATATCGCATGCCTAACCCAAGGCAAGCTTTCTGTGAGCATAAACACAGATCACTCTCTCAAATACATCATCTTTGGGATTACATTATGAATGTTCTATAAAGGCATTATTGTTGTTAATATTTTTAATATTTTTTTTGAATTATGATCATGAAAATCAAAGCAAGTTATCTAGATAATAACAAGCTTCTATACTGGATGTTCTTTCTGCTTACTGTTGGTCTTATAAGAGTACACATCATACATGCATTCAAGATAGACATGAGGGTCGGTAGACTAATAAATGTTTATATTACAGCAAATGTACATTGCAGGGCTAGCCCAAGGCAGGCTTTCTGAGAACATAAACACACATACCACTTTCTCAAATACATTATCTCTAGGATACATTAATAATAGTTCTATAGAGCCATTATTGTTTTTACCAATCTAATGCTAACCTTGGCTTTATTTGTTACATTTTTGTCATATGTCATTTTGCTAACTCTATTGTTAAAGTTCCCTTGACATAATATGATGATATAATACAAAAGAATACTTGATAAACGTTTCATTTTGGAGCTCACTATTTACTCCAACACCCCTACTTGAATGAGAACTCCAAAAGTCTTCCAAAGCTCTTGAACCTTGGATTCAACAGAGTACAGGCATTCTGGTAAACACAATAAAGTGGAGAGAAAATGAAATGATATTAAAGTATTACTGCATCAAATATACAATGCAAAGATAGCTTGAAACAGTCTTCACATGTAGAGACTGACACACGACAATCAAATACATTATCTCTTAGATACATTATTAGTTATTCCTTATGCTGTTTTGGTGGCTCAACCACCTAACATTTAGCATTAACCTGTAGGTCAAATTTCAAGTCCTTAACATTGTTACCCACCACCTGTGGGTAGTGTATATGGGAGAAATTTTTTCTCCTGGATGGTCCTCAGCTGGCAGCCAGCAACCCCTTGAAGCCGCTAGATAGCTCAATGTTCCATTGTCTCTGCCACCTGAGCCAGCCATGTGGTCCCTCTACCACTTGTCATGAATTTATGTTTGAAGGTGGGCCTCCCGATCCCAAAGGTATGACTTTTTATTGTTATGGTTGAAACTTGAGTAATTTTCCTTACTTGGCATGGGCACTTTTGGGCATGGATTGATGGGGGGATTCGGTGGAAAGAGTGGGTAAGGCTTGTATTCTTCTCTCCACTTCTCGATTTCGTGGTTACCCTTGTATCCTAGTCTCGTGGGATCTCCTTTACTGATCATTTGGCTTTTTGGGTTGGCACTACACGGGAAATCCCGATTTTTGTTGGTCCTGCTTCCCGATACCACCTACATTACTCCCTTTCCACTCATTTTAGCTCAGCTCGTCTATTTTCCCATTCGGGTTCACGTATCCACTGGGTCCACATAGGGTTAGCCTCCCACTCCCCTTGTCCCACCTTGGGTCGGGCCTGGAATGATGCCTTAGAGGTTGATGCAGCTAAAGAAAAGAAAAATCATAATTTGGCCACTCTCAACAAGAAATGTACCACAAAATGCAAAAGATGGTCAGGACATACAAATTTAGCACGTGGGCAAAAGCCAAAACATGAGCTCTATCCCTTATCCATGGCCATCACCTTATGGGACCTAGATGAGCCCCCTCTATCATCAAGGAACCCATGATTGTCCCAACCCCTAGTGGGCGATGAACTGCCCCACCTTAAGGGGGTATTCATTACTGCATATTATGCATCATGCTCTCATTTCCTGGAGCCCTAAGCAATTATGAAGAAAAATCAATAAAAAGCAAAAGGGATATGAGGAAGGTTAGAAAAGCAAAGGCCGGAATAACTCATGTACCACAGTTTGCTCCCTCTTACACTCATATACCTAGGTGTGGGCTTCCCTTATTTTAGCTACCCTGGCCTTTTAACATGTGGTCTAGATGTTTTTCCTAATCCCCACTCCATTCCATCATTATATCATTTGCCACCTACCATTTGAGGGATGTACCACGAAGATGTCACCCCCTCTAGAGGTTGAAACCACCTAATATGGTCTCTGGCTAACCACTTGTAGATACCAAAGCCCACTATGGAAGGGTATGCCACCATGAAGTGCCCCATTGATTCCATGACTTGTAAGCTCTTTTACTTGATTATTCCAATGATTTTTTGTATTGGAGGGCAAGGGGACACATTGGATCTTATGCAGGGTTGCAAGTGGATTGCCATTTGGGGCTTGGTCTCTCTATACAGGGTTCTAGCCCTCCATAGGGCCACATTGGCACTTATAGGGTGAGTGTTGAGACCCATGGGCCTCCACCATAACCGAGATTACTTCATGGATCCCCAACAACGTTCGTTGATTGTCCCTGTTCCACCTTTGGGATGAGGATGATGCAACTGGTTCACCATGTCCAACTGACTCCACAAATGCACCATACACTTGGCAGATGTTCCAGGGTCTAGAGGATTGTTCTTCGCTATAGAGGCAGGGCTTATGTCATCATTCCAACCCTTGTAGATGGTCTACAGGCACTTCCGTTCCATTTGGAGACCCATGAGGATGACCTTGTGCCCCCACACCCACTTGGGAGCACCATGGGATTTTGCTTGGAAAACAAGAGGCCATCCCCTTGTTCGCTATGATGGGAGTCCATTTCTGCATTATGGCACCCTTTGGACTTCATTAGGGCTCCTTAAAGGCCCAATGATTTACTTCATTCATTGATCATTTGTCCTTCTTGAGAGGCTTATTCATGTATTATTGAGCTATTTGGTGGGCTTGTCACCAAAAGTTAGTGTTATTATGCACATTATTTTATTCTAAGGGCTAAATTAAGCTTAATTAGCTAAATCGAATTCATTAGGAAGTGTATAAATAGAAGTGAGATGAATCATTTGTATCATCACTTGGATTGGATCATATCTACTTGGATTTTGCTATCTTTTGAGGATGAGTTTTTTGGGATGAATGGATGAATTTCGATGTTTGGGTAATCTTCTTTGTCTTGGAGCTTATATGATTGGCATATCTTGGTGATTGGATATATTCTTCTTGCATGTAAGTAATGTTTTAATGCTATTCTTGTTATTTATCTTGCTACATACATGATGCTAGGATTTTCGCTATTTTAGGGTTAATTCGCTGCTTTTTTTGGAACGAAATTGTGTAAATTAAGTCTCTCAATAGCGTTGGATCATGCGTGGGCCATGTTTGAATGAATGAATGTTTCTATAGACAATGTTGTTGAATTTTTCTTGATAAGTCACCAAATATTATTAAACGAAGTATAAATGACCTTGCAGCTGCTTCCAGTAAGCCCCAAAGCCTAGCGAAGTTTCGTTTTAGGCCTCCTTGACAAGAGTAATTTAATCCAAACCCTAAATCTTCCATGATTCCATCTCTCCCAAAGGACAAAGCATTAGTCCTCCATAGGTGATCACCTTAAGCCTAACCTACATAGGTCACCTAGGGCATCATTTATCTTACAATCTAGCCATCCAAATACTTAGATTTTTGGTCCAAAACTGCGTTGGTGTTTGCTCTAGAGGCCGTCCAAATTTGAAGCAAATCCGACGGTGGGATCTCGAGATATTGCAAGCCCTAGCTCAAGGACCGTTTCTTGCCTTAGGTTTCCCTTGGCTAGTGACTTCATTGGGATTATTGCATCAAACTCAAAGAAAATTTCTCCTTTAATCCCTTTCTCCCCCTCAATTAGGTCAAGCACACCCTTGGTTGATAAATTCCATCCCCTTGACCTAGTTCTGGGTCCACTTGGTCCTGTGTGGTCCCACAACATTTTAAAGATAAATCCACCAAGACCACTTGGAATCCAAGTTTCCACAAGGATTTTAGGGTCTAGGAATCTCCTTGACAAGTCATATACTCAAACCCTAGCCCTTGGAATTCTTCCTAGAGAGCGTTTCATCTTGCTTTCCAAGTAAGTAAGCCATACATTTGAGCCTCTCTTGTGAACAGGCTTCTAGGATCACCTTTCACCCTATCATTGATCCATTCATCTTTGTGATCCTCATTATACCAGGTCACCTCCCATCAGTGAAAGTCCTTAAAGAGTAGGGAACCTTAGTTGAGGTGACAGTGGGCTATTGCCCCATTGTTGCCCTTGACCTAGTAGTTGCCCTATAGGACCCCCTCCTAGGACCCTTGCTAGTTTGAGCGGTAACAAACATTAAATTCACTTGTCATAATATGGTTACATAATACAAAAGTACACTTAACAACACTTAATATTGCGGATAGCAGTTTGCTCCTCCAACATCCCCCCTTAAATGTGAGGAATCATTAACTGCTACTAAAACTTGGTGGTTATCATCTTCACCGTCCCAAAGAAGAGTTGAAAGTGCTAGAAATACCTAACACTGATCCAAAATTGAGTGCCTTCTCTTGTTTCATAGACTCTTCTACTATTCCCCTGAACATAAGAGTCCATCCATCATGTGATTTGTGTTGAAAAGTGTAACTAGGTCGGTCTTCATGTTGACTATGTAATTATGTATTCATGTATAGAAGATGCCAACAATAATAAAATGTATTTTTTGGTGTACTTGCTTCATGGGTTTCATGAGCAAGATTTTATTATGAAGATAGACTTCTTCTTGATGTCTATTAGATTTATGTCTTCTAGGAATATATATAATTAGGTGTCATATTCATGAAGGATTTAGTTTGTGCTCCAAAGACCTTGACAGCCCTCATATAATGTTGAAGTCAATTGAAGACAACCTCCAAATGCTGCTGAAGAAACACCTCTTGGAAAGTGGAAGAAATTACAAGTCCTGTCGGTCTACATGCTATGGTGAAGTCGGCCTAAATCATATTTGGATGGTCGGCCTAAAAGGTGAAGACAACTCACTATATATAAGCCTTGTCTGCGGATCATTTAAGAGCAAGCAAGTTCTATGAATGACACTG
Organism: Pinus albicaulis; assembly: GCA_034641835.2. Classification (NCBI taxonomy): domain Eukaryota; kingdom Viridiplantae; phylum Streptophyta; class Pinopsida; order Pinales; family Pinaceae; genus Pinus; species Pinus albicaulis. Next base: position 819,591,007 of record CM076575.1, read on the forward strand.
AACCTAAGTGTGGATATATATACAATATTGCTGTGCGGATACAGGAAGCATGCAAGTGCGGATAAGGAACAACTAAACGGAGTGGACATCTCTGAGATTTCAGCGCAGATAAAAGTGAGACTGAAGTGCGTAAAAATGTGAGATCACAGTGCGGTAAAAGGAAGGATACATTACGAATACAAGACAATATACAAATGTCGATAAGCTGTAAATTAGTGCGGATATCTCCAAGAAAACAGTGCGGATAAAGATCAGGTTGCGGATAGTCAACCACAGGATTGCAGAGAGTGAACTATAGGATTGCGGATAGTCAAGAACAGGTTGTGGATGATCAAGTAGATGATTGAGAATTGCTGCAGATAAATACAACGTGATTTCAGATTAATGCAGGAAGAGTATATTTTAGATATCTCTGAGTTTTTAAGGAGCAGACTCAAGAGGGTTAGTGCAAGAATAAGTTGCTGATATATTATTGTGAAGGGCTGTTGATTTGAAGATAAAAATAAGAGACAGTCATTGTGAGGAACTCCTGGTCAAGCAATTCATCTACAAGCATATGCAAGTTGAAGTTCAAGGTCTTGGAAGCACATCTAGATTAAGGGTTGAAGTCTGGGTCATGGTACTTGTCATTTGAAGATTTATAAGAAGAACTCTTTGCGGGTTTTCCTCTGCAAGAGGGAGAGGTTTTTGCCCTGGCTCTAGGAGCCTAACTTTTGTGTCTTGTGCCATTTGATAATTGATTTGATGAAAGACTAACTAAACTAAAATAAGAAAAGACATAAGTATTACAAGTAAGGTCACAAGTAATTATCAAGAAGAGAATTTGTATTAACTTACAGTCCTCCAAATTCTCAACAATTTGACCCTATTGATTGGGTTTTTAATCCCCCCCATTACTGTCTTCCTTTGGACAATAACTTTGGTTTATCTTTAACTAAAGCTTATTTTGGGTTACCCCTAATTATACTTAAAAAAATAATCTGTAGATTGTATATGGGTTAGCTCCCACTTAGTGTTTGGTTTATCTTTAAATAAAGCTTATTTTGGGTTACCCCTAATTATACTTAAAAAAATAATCTGTAGATTGCATATGGGTTAGCTCCCACTTAGTGATTTGGGTAGGCAGTCCTGGACAATAACTTTGGTTTATCTTTAACTAAAGCTTATTTTGGGTTACCCCTAATTATACTTAAAAAATAATCTGTAGATTGCATATGGGTTAGCTCCCACTTAGTGATTTGGGTAGGCAGTCATGACTCTTGACGGTTATTTAGAAGAATGACCTCTATACAAGTCATCGCCAGATTTTTGATGCAATAACAATGTTTTGCCTGATGCCTTTTAAGCGTTTACTGTTGCAGCCCAAGTGTTTTGCCTCATGTCTGTTAAACCAATCCCATTGCTGCGCAACAACACAAAAGATGTAGGATAACACAAAAGGGAAGACGACATGACTATCAACTCTGCAAATAAATTTCATATTTACTGGGGGTCCTATGCCCACAATTGGGTCAGGCCACATGGGTCAACAAATGCTGAGTCATCACAAGTCTCCATAAACATTTTTCATTTGTTCGTTGCACGTAGGTGGCTTGTAAAGAATCGTGTAATTACATCTTTCTCTTATGGGGAAACAATAAATTTTTATTTTAGTGACCGCTTTTACGAAGGTATACATTGTGTCTAACATGATTCTGCAAGTTAAAAAGTAAAATACTGTTTGCCTTATGCTGGAATGGCCAGTTCACTGTTAAAACATGAATACACAAAAACACGTGAGATGTGGAATGGGGTTGTTGCATACATTGTGCTAGATCACCATATATTACGTATTATTACATAGCGTTTGATACCTTTTAAATGGGAAGCTGCTCTTTTATGGACCGTAAACCTGGAAATAACTCATCCCACCCTCCCATTTTTAAATTTTTGGAATTGTGCTAGTGTAACTACAAAATCTGCCTGAAAGCTACACATCTGTCATCAATATCGGTAGCCACATCTGGCAAACTCATGCGAGGGGGAGCATGCATACCAGGATTTGAATCTGGGTCATTGTCAGGACAACTGCTCCAAGTTGCCTCTAGACCACAAGCCTGAAGGACTTTTTAAAATGATAACTTGTGTCTTTGATGGATGGTAATCACTGGAATAACTCGTACTTCCCTCCCAGACTTAAGAATCCCGCCTTTTTTGATTTCAATAATTGCCTGAAGGGATACATCAATATCAATAGCCAAATTAGGCAAACTCCATATTGAGAGGGATTATTCCAGCCAGAATTTGTACCTGGTTCATTATGACAACCTCTCTAACTTGCCACTAGATCACAATCTGATGAACAATAGTTTATGATACCTGCCTTACGTTACTACACTTTGTGACTATAACTAAATACATGTTATTAATTTCTTCTTGTGACTAAACGTAAAGGTTTTTTTTTCCAACTTTGCACTCTAGTATTGGAGTGTTCATACTCTGATACTGCAACACCCCTTAACACAAATACAAGTACTTGTTTTTTCATGCAAATATGTCTTGCATTCAAATATGCCTCAATTTTAAAACTTTGTTTTATCTTTTTGTTATATACTGGTGGCAATGACAATGCACACAACATATAATCTTCAAAACAATTTTAAACATTACTGCTTACCTTTGCTGTTCTGTCTCTCTTGGACATCCATGCTCACTGGTCATTGCTGATCATAGCCAGGCATGTCCGTCTTCCATTGTTCTGATGTCAACAGTGTTGGACATCTCTATCTTACATTGTTCTGATGTCAACATTGTTGGACATCTCTATCTTCCATTATTCTGATGTCAACAGTGTTGGACATCTCTATCTTACATTGTTCTGATGTCAACATTGTTGGACATCTCTATCTTCCATTATCCTGATGTCAACAGTGTTGGGCATCTCTATGCGCTCATCTTCAAATGTCAACAGTCAATAACTAGGCTGCTGCTGCTGTTATACTTCCCCTTTGTCAGATGCTGGTGACCTAACAGTTGTTGACTTGTGTTTTTCTGGTGATTGCTGCAAAATTACTGGACATCCATTTCCCTTCCTGTGTGTTGACGACAGTTACATTAACAAGCTGTTGTAATATTAGAAGTTAAAAGCTTTACAAAAATTTAAATATTTAAAACCTGCATTACTGTTGACTACATGTTGCACTGCAGCTGCCTGATATATTATTGCCATTCTTTGACATCATTCCTCATGAGTCATCAGTATATTCTCCAGAATGGAGAACATCAAATCAAAGATTTAGCTCCAGATTGACAAACCTGTTGATTTTTAATGTACCTTAGACAAGTGGTTTCCCATGGGTTAGTCTCTACCTAGGGAAAAGTGTCCAAAATAATTCTTTTCCTAAGCGTGACTTTATAAAGTGAAAGTGACTTTAGAAGTGGTAAAGTCAATGTTAAATTATAAAGTGAAAGTGACTTTAGAAGTGGTAAAGTCAATATTAAATTATAAAGTGAAAAGTGACTTTTGACATAAAGTACAATGTGGGTACTTTATTTAATGGGTGAGTTAAAAAATAGAAAGTGAGAATTAAATGCACATTTATTCTCGTCCCTTGATCTAAATGAATCTGAGCCATTAGATCTTAGGGTTGCCCAAAATTCATTTAGGGAAACAAAAGAGGGAAAAAGAAAAGAGAGACTGCATTCATTAATTCTTCATGAGTAGATTGGAGAAAGGACGCTGACAACTGGAGAAAAGTTCTGAAAGAGAAATTTGTTGCAGCACGCTGAAGGAGTGATTTTTGGGCAAAGCTGGGCATGGAAATCAAGGCATAGAAGACATCAGAAGGTACAGTTCGAACAACATTTAATGCTATGAGCTGCACGTAGTTCGAGGGCTGTTTTTGAGCAAAAAAATCCGTACAATAGTACAGAAATCCATACAGTACAGTCTGCGTCCGTACAATATTGTTTCATTTTGAAGTGGGCACGGAAATTGAGGCAAAGTGGGCACGGTTTTCAAGGAGTTTTTGGCTGAAGAGATAAGTTGTATCTTGCTATTTTGTTTTGCCCGCAAATGTATTTTTCCAGAACTTGAAAGATAACTAAATTTGAAGAGCTCTCTAACAGGTTCTCCCCGAAGAAGATTGAAGGGGTTTTGCTTGGGTCTAAGTTGACCAAAAATCTGTGTATTTTTTGTGTGTTGCTGGTTTGTTTATGTCCATATTTATTTTCAGCATGTGTTGACAGTCCCATATGTTTTAATCTGAAAATTTCATTTCCAAAATTCTATATGTTGAATGTAAGTTTATGGGAAAGGGCATTTAACTGAATGGGAGTGATAAGGTGAAATTAAAACTGGGTTGGGATTGCAGGAAACTTTTTAGTCATCAAATTTCAACATGGTATCAGAGCTACAGGTTGAAAATTGTAGTTTGAACAATAGACAGTATTTTGGGTAATAAACAGTGGTTTGGACAGCGAACTGAATTTTTGGACAACAAACTGATATTTTGAGACAGCGAGGTGAAATTTCACAAAGACCGAAATTTTAGGACAACAAGGTGTGCTGGAAAGTTCATTTCTCTATTTCTTGGTTTTGTAAGTTTTGGACAGCATTCATGGCTATGTTCTTAAGGATAGAGGACAGACTGGATGGGATATCCAACTATGCCGTTTGGAAGGACAAAATTCAGACAGTGTTTGAGGAGGCAGCAGTTTGGGACATAGTGTGGCAAGAGGTTGTACCTCCTACTGATGCAGATGAATTTGTTGAATTCACAAAAAATAATGCAAAGGCAAAAATGATTTTGATGGACAGTGTGAAGGATCATGTGGTTCCTTAGGTGAGAGGAAACACATATGCATATCAAATGTGGACAACGTTAACCACTCTCTATTAGAGTACCAATGAGAGTAGGAAGATGGTACTCAAAGAACAATTGAAGAACATTAGGATGACAAACACTGAAAGCAGTGTGGAAAAAGTCGGCAAAAAGTCCCGACTTTTTGAAAAAATTCAGACTTTTTGAAAAAATCCCGAATTTTTCCCTGAGCCCACTTTATTGGCAGACTTTTTCATTCCTGAAAAAGTTACGATTTTATCCTCGAAGTCTCGACTGTTTGCCGACTTTTTCCAAAAAATCGTGAGTGAGGTAGTTTCTTTAATAAATTTTTAATTTTTTTTTGAAAAAATCGGGATTTTTCCAAAAATGAATATTTTTGTATTTTTTTAGTTTTGCCGACTTTTTCAAAAAACTCCCGACTTTATCGAGTTTTTCAACTTTTGGATCCTTGCCGATTTAATCCCGACTTCGACTTTTTCCACATTGGCTGAAAGTGTAGTTCATTATCTTGGCAGGGTCAAACAGGTACGTGATGATTTGACTGCTATTGGTGAGGTTGTTGCACCCACAGAGTTAGTCAGAATAGTCGTAGCGGGACTTCCTAAGTCTTGGGAGGTCTTTGGAGATACTGTTACCTCTAGGGAGAATCTTCCCAATTGGGATAGATTCTGGGATGATTGTGTGCAGCATGAGATACAGAAGACTGGTAGTGGTGGGGTATAGCAGATGAGGATTTTGTAGCCTTGACAGCCAGGGGGAAGAACAAAGGGAAGGCCAAGAAAGGGGCCTCATCAGATGGGGCTAAGGGAAAGGAGAAGAAGAAGAAAGATACAGATATGTCCAAAGTCAAATGTTGGACATGTCAGAAGATGGGACACTATGCTGCTACGTGTCTTGAGAGGAGAAACAAGGGGAAGAAGGGTACTGCAGCTTCAGCAGAGGTGGAGCAGTTTGCTTCACAGTTTGACAGGGATTTTGCATTTATTACTTATACATCTAGTAGGAGTACATCTTCGATGTGTGGTACATAGACAGCGGGGCTTCCCGCCATATGACAGGTGCACAAGAGTTATTTTCAAAGCTTGTAGAGAGGGCACTTGATATTGAGATTGTACTAGGAGATGACTGCACTGTGAGAGCTGTTGGTGTTGGGACTGTGACCTTTGAGAGGGTGTCTTTGCCTCCATTGAAGGTCATGGATGTTTTGTATGTTCCGGGGATGAAGAAGAACTTGATTTCAGTGTCTGCTATGGAGAAGGGGTTTGACATCACCTTCTCAAGAGGACAGGTATTGATGCATCCCAGGGGAGTTTCCATCACTTCGGCCGAAGTGATTGGAGTACGCTCTGGGAAACTATACAGGTTCAACTTTCAGTCGGCAGGAGCGTTGGTGAGTAGCACATCTGGTAGCACTCACACTAGCACCACTAGCAGTAGAGACTTGTGTGAGTTATGGCATCGGAGGATGGCGCATATGCATCATGAAGCTTTGAGAGTTCTGAGGGAGATCACGACTGGAGTTCCTAATTTCTGTGTCGAGCATTATGAGGTTTGCAGAGGGTGTGCTTTGGGAAAGTACACCAATTTACCATTTCCAGTGAGCGACAACAGATTTATAGGTATACTAGACTTGATTCATACTGATGTTAGTGGTTGTATGTCTCATGTGTCCTTGGGTGGTTATGAGTATTATGTTATATTCATTGATGACTACTCTAGGAGGAGTTGGATATATTTCCTGAAGACTAAGGGTGAGGTCTTTGGTCGCTTTAAAGAGTTCAAAGCTCTTGTGGAAAAGCAGACAGGTAGGAAGATTCAGGTCTTGAGGTTAGACAATGGTGGTGAGTACATCGATGGTGGGTTTTCTGACTTCTGTGCACAGGAGGGCATTAGGAGAAGAGTTCACGGTTCCTTACAACACCTAGTAGAACGGGGTGTCTGAAAGGAAGAACAGAGCTATTGTTGGGGTTGCTAGAGCGATGATTCATGATCAAGGGTTGCCTTTGTTTTTGTGGGCTGAGGCCTGCAATGCTGTTGTTTATCTTCGGAACAGGGGTTCTCACAGAGTATTGGGGAATATGACTTCGGAGGAGGCCTTCACTGGAGAGAAGCCTCATGTGGGACATCTTCGTATCTTTGGATGTATCACATATTCTTATATCCCCAAGGAGTAGAGGACGAAGTTGGAACGCATGGCAGAGAAGGGTATCTTTATGGGTTATAGCGAGACTTTGAAGGCCTATCGGATCTTCATTCCTTCTAAACAGAGAGTGGTGATTAGGAGGGATGTGAAGTTCGAGGAGGAGAGGGCCTATTGGAGATCACGAGAGTATGATGAGAGAGAGTCACAGACTTCTCCTCAGCAGGGAGGTCAGGTACAGGGAACAGGACCTTAGGGTTATGAATCGATTGGTACAGGAGGTACTTCAGTATCAGTGACATTTGGGGCATCACTAGTGAGTTCACCGAGCACTTCTTTAGGGAGTTCACTAGTACAAAGTTCACATGGCACGTTAGCTGACACAGACACATGTTCTTCTAGGTCAGGTGTTGGTACAGGCACATCCGGGTTAGTTGGCAGACCTTCAGGTTCACTAGACTAGGGGGCAGAGGACGAGGTTCCCTATGGGGAAGCTTCTTTAGGGAAGAGGAGGCCCAAGTGGCTTCAAGACACCTTGAAGGAAGCGGAGTCCGTTGGTCCTTCGAAGAGGGTGAACAGGGAGAGTGTGCTAGCTGAGCGGTTTTGCAGTTATGTAGCCAAGGCTACCAACATTGTTGACTCTGAGCCTACTAGTTATGAGGAGGCTGCCAGCCAGGAGGTATGGAGAGAGGCTATGGTGGAGGAGTATGCCTCTATCATTAAGAACGATGTCTGGGAGGTGGTGCCTAGGCCTGAGGGAAAGTCAGTTGTTACTTCCAGATGGCTCTACAAGATCAAGTATGCTGCGGATGGCAGCATTGAGAAGTTCAAGGCGAGGTTTGTGGCGAGAGGGTTCTCACAGATAGAGGGAGTTGACTATGATGAGACCTTCTCTCCCGTAGCTCGGTACACTTCTATCCGGTCCCTTATTTCTATTGCTGCAGAAATGGGTTGGAAGATCCATCAGATGGATGTGAAGACCGCATTTCTGAACAGAGTTATATAGGAGAAGGTGTATGTTGAGCAGCCATAGGGCTTTGACGTATTTGGGCCAGAGACCCATGTATGCTGGTTGAGGCGAGCACTCTACAGACTTAAGCAAGCTCCGATAGCTTGGTATTCGAGGATTGATACTTACTTGCAGCATATGGGTTTCACGAAGAGTGATGCATATTCGAACCTATACTACATTGTTGTAGGGGATGATCCGCTCATTCTTGTGCTATATGTTGATGACTTGTTCATTACTAGGGTAGAGAGACTGATTAGTGGTTGCAAGGAGGATCTTGCTATGGAGTTCAAGATAAGGGACATTGGGCTAATGCATTACTTTTTGGGGCTTGAGGTGTGGCAGGAGGAGGGGGATATCTTTTTGGGGCAGGGGCAACATGTTGTGGATGTGTTGAGCAGATTTCACATGGTAGACTGTAGACCCATGTCTACACCTATGATCACCAACTGGAAGAAGCTTCATGCTTCTGATTCTAGTTTGGTGGATCCCACATTGTATAGGCAACTTATTGGGTCCTTGATGTATCTGGTCAACACTAGGCCAGATATATGCTTTGCAGTGAAAACACTTAACCAATTCATGGTTGAGCCCAAGAGGGTGCACTAGGTAGCTGCAAAACACATTCTTCGCTACGTGCAGGGGACTCTTGATTATGGTCTGGACTATAAGCGGGGAGATTGAGTGAGGTTGGTAGGTTACAGAGATTCAGATTAGGCAGGGAGTGCTTCTTACAGGAAAAGCACTTCAGGGTGTTGCTTCGGATTGGGTTCAGCAGTTGTGTCGTGGTTCAGTCGAAAGAAAAAGTCAGTTGCGTTGAGCTCTTCTGAGGCTGAGTATATGGCCGCTAGCCAGGCTAGTTGTGAGGCCATTTGGCTTCGCAAGTTATTGTATGGCCTATTTGATCAGGAGTTGAGACCGACGGTTATTCGCTATGATAATCAGAGTCGCATTAAACTCACAAAGAATCCAGTGTTTCATGACTGGTCAAAACACATTTACATCAGATATCATTTCATTAGGGACTATGTTCAGAAGGGGGCAGTGGAGTTGGAGTATATATCGATAGATGAGCAGGTGGAAGATGTTCTCACGAAGTCCTTGCCAAGAGGCAAGCATGTCCATTTCAGGGACAAGATGGGTGTGGTGAGAAACACTTTCCTCGGTAAGAGGGAGTGTTGATTTTTAGTGTACCTTGGACAAGTGGTTTCCCATGGGTTAGTCTCTACCTAAAGAAAAGTGTCCAAAATAATTATTTTTCCTAAGTGTGACTTTATAAAGTGAAAGTGACTTTATAAGTCGTAAAGTCAATATTAAATTATAAAGTGAAAGTGACTTTATAACAGGGAAAATTTTAAGGATGGAAACTTATCTTGAAGTTTAAAAAATTGGCGAATCTCACTAGTCCTTAATATGAAAACTATAAAATTTTATTGATGTATTTGTAAAATTATTCAAATTTATAACTATTTTGTATATACTCTATATATAATTTTGGCAATTTTTAAGGTAAAATAATTTTATATTGTAAAATTTCGGCGAATCATTTTTATAAAAAATGGAAATTGGCGAATCTTTTTTTTGGGGAAATCAAGGAAAAATAGCCCACCTGCGAATATTAGCCCCTAAAATTTTCCATGCAGTTTATAAGTGGTAAAGTCAATGTTAAATTATAAAGTGAAAGTGACTTGTATTGCCATTCATTATCTCAGTACATAAAGTTACCGTAGCCTGATGGACCATCACAATGTATAATGGTCATCTACTTATTCACAAGAATGGGTTGCAGACTTCAGAGCCACTATGCATATGAGAAAACATCAGTGCCTCCTCTTCAACTATTAATAGAAGTACAAATAGAGAGGAAGTTGTTTTTGGTGACGACTCACCCCTTCTAGTCTTTGGATGTGGCAATGTCCTTGTCGGCAACATTAAGTTTGGAGAAGCTGCTCTTGTTCTAGGGATAGGACCAAATCTACTTTCTATATACCATATCTTTCAAACCAACAAAAAAGTGGATGTTTGGTTGAATTGATATGTTATTAAGAACATGAATGATGCCTTTAATATTGCCACTTATAGCTTTTGTTATAAATTTGATTATGCGTATAAGTCAAGGAAATCTTCATCTCCTTCAAAACAAAGTGGGATACTTTGGCATGGTTGCTACCACCAACACCAACAAACTATGGCATCAATACTCAGGCCATACCAATTTTGGGACATTGCATCATGTGCATGGCAGATGACCTTCCAGAGATTAAACGACCTAGTGGTAATTTTGAAGGATGTGCATTAGGAAAGCTCCATCACGAGTCCTTTCATAGTGATGTTTGGAACACGTGATTGCTCCATCACTTTCTGGGGCCAAATATCTCCTCATCTTTATTGATATTTTCTGCCTCATTCTTTGGATATATACTATTCAATATAAAGATGAAGCCTTTGAGAAATCCAAGGAATTTAATTCTTTGGTGGAAAATCATAGCAATCATAGAATCAAATCTTTTAGAATTTAGGATTGATGATTGAGATGGACATTTTGGTAGTAACTTTTATCCATGTCTCACATGTCATGGGCCTTAGCAAGATGAAGTAGCACGTTGAAGGAGTAAAGCTATTGTAGAAATAGCTTGCTATATGGTGCTTTCTCAACAAATGGATCGTAATATTTGGGAGAAAGCAATGTTTTGTGCAGCTCATCACTACAAGACATCGACTCAAGATGTTTGCCATATGACTCCTTTTTAGAAATGATATGGTTACAAGCTCTTAGTTTTGCATTTTAAAGTCTTTGGATCATATGCATGGGCTCATATTCCCAAAGAAAAGTGAAACAAGTTGCAACATACAAGTCAACGTTGCATTCTAGTGGGCTATAATGAAGCATCCAAGATATATTCCCTATGTGATCCTTCCACCAACAAGTTGGTTGAAGGGACCTATGTATATTCTCTAATGAAGTTCTTTCCCATGCTCTGCTAGTATGTTAGCTCACTCTTATTGTAAAAAATGTCTTGAGGTGTCTCAGTGGATCTCTCTTTTAACAACCTAATGATGATCGTGTGGCTAATCCTAACTTGAGACCACATACTTATTTGTTGTATTGATGTATTAATAGGTTTAAGCAGCCTACACTTGGGTATCTAATTAACAAATTTATCGTATTTTTCAATATTTGACATATGTGGAGGACGAAAATTATATTTCAATGCAAAGAACTGGGCCATCAGAATGCTATTGGAATAATACCGTGCCCATATCCAAGGTGTATGTGCATTGTGAACCATATGAAAGAGGTATTGTACATAATTTCATCCACTCTGCCATATGAATCGACTTGGCCCTTTTTCTTAGCGAATTAAAACTGGCCTATGTTAAAACCTACATTACTGGATCCGGCATAGGCAGGTCCAGTATCCGCAGATCTGATCCAGATCTGCTTGGATCCGTGAAAAATACAGCAACGTGCCAGATCCTAACCGATCCTGTGTTAGGTAGACAGATCCTGCAGATTTCAAGTTGAATTCTGTGGAATTTCCTCCGGGGTTGCCAAGAGTAAATCTACTACTACTTCACACCAGCCCCCAAATCGATTCAACAGCCTCTCTTTTTAACCTGCCGCACACAGAAATTTGACTTGCTTATTTACCAACAGAAATGTTCTTGTTTTTCCCTCTGCTAAAAAAAAGGGAGCTCAGGATCCTTTTCTTCAGTGTTGAAGTTTTGTAAAACAAATTATATTAAGTTATTAACTGCTGGTATCAAATTTGCATACAATTCAAGTCTATTGAGAAGTTGGATACATATGGGCTTGATGCTTACTATTATCATTTATGATACTATCCTTTTTGTATGGGGGAGGATGCATCATTTCAGTGTTTCAGTCTTCATATTTATAATATTTATATATCTAATGGTTTCAATTTTAAATGTTGTGATTTATAAATGAATTTAATTTTTGAACTCAAAGTGTTTTAATTTTTTTTTTAAATATTATTATATTTTTTTGTACTTGACATATTCTTGCCGTATTTGGATCTTGGATTTGTATCCGTATCCGAATCCTGGTAACTTAGGTTAAAACCACTGCACGGTTCAGAGCTAATGAAATAATCCTTTAGCAAAAAATTATGTTAAAATGGTGCATTGAGCTTAGAAGAGAGCTGTCATTCACATGATATGCAGGCTGCTGCCACATCCTTGTAAAGCTATGGGTTCTCAATATCTGTCTTCTGTAGTTTTCAACCAGCTGTGTGTCCACAGGCTCCTCTGATCGAGCCACCTTTAAACACAAGGCAGTAGATATTTTTAGGATAAGGATTGAGCTGTCCTCCAAAGGATTGTGTGATATAATCGACCTCTTATTGGAAACGTTTCTGCAGTTGTGTGGTCCTGTCTACATGGATCCAACCAGTCAGCCGCTAATCTAATGTCTAATTGTTTATGGAGGTGTTTAGGCTGTTTTCATGGATTAATATTTGGCTGGAGTTGCCTTTCCTTGATCCGTACTGTTTATGCAATGCAATGTGGCGTCCCTTCACTCATTCATTCACACAAAGAAAAAGTGTGTTGGTATATAGAGCCGCTTCCTATTTTCACTTATTGGTATTGGCCCATGATTTTTGAGATGTGGAAGAGTGCCATATGGTCCATGGAGCTCTACTAAGACTATGGTCCACTCAATCTTCCTATCCATTTGAAAAGTAGTTTATAATACTTAGGAGTTTTTCTAACACTTTCTAGAACAAAGGGAATATAATTTTTTTGTAAGAGGATGAGCTATAGTCTCTATTTAAGATCACCTCCCTCACTTCTTTGGCATGGTTGAATTTGGGAGACTTCTCTTCCTTCAGGTTTAATGACAATCTGTTGGATGTACTTGGAGGTTCTGCAACTCTCTTGTGGGTGAGGAAGTTCTGCATATTTTTATTGCTGGCTCTCTATTTGCTTAAATATTTAGACATATGCTCAAGGAGTAAGAATCTGATATACTCCTTCCATTTTCAGTTTAGTTTGTCATTAGAGTAGTGCTCATTCTTGCTTTTCTTTCTCTAGTTGTGTATGAATGTGATTTAACATTCCTTGAGTATTGGATGGTATCTACTTCAGTACTTTCCTTGAATATATTTCTGCGATAAAGGGCAGCAATGGGAAGAGTACTTTGGGTTTGTTTCAGCTATTTTACCTCTTTATCATCTTTAGAATAGACTCCCATTATAACCTTGTTATGACTAATTTCCCACCCTCCCATCCACTTTTTCATGCAATTTTTTCAAAACTGTATTGCTAGAAATTGCTCTTCACAACACCTCACACTTCATAGCTTTAGTTTCCAGCAGTCCTAATTAGGGTAGCCTTCCTTGAGCCGGTTTAAAAAGCAGAGGAGAGTTGGTGAAGTGATAGTGGTTGACCTCCTAGTTATCCAAATCTAACATCTAGGTGCTCGGGGCTTTTAGACAGATGGAACAACAGATTGAGAGGTAACAAGCAGATTTGATAATATTTAACATCAGAGTTCGTTCTTTACTTCAACTCTTGTAGATGTGCTTATTTCCTTCCTTTATCAAAGCTTTAAATTTCTCTTTCTGATTGGTGTTGCTCTTGCTATACCTCTTCATTCTTTTCAATTTGTAGAAGTCTCTCTAGCAGTGTTGAAAAAGTTGGACTTAGAAATAACTCAGCAGGGGTCAACAAATTGGAAAATTTGAAAAACTCAGGAAAATCTGAATGAATTGGTAAAATATCAGCAATCAGGGAGGATAATCAGAAAAAATCTGAAGGAAAGTAAATTGGAAAATCACAGTTTTCTTGGTGATATTTTTGACACTGCTTTGTAGTAGTTATGTGAGCTGAATATGGAAACAAATTTTTGACTTCTGGTAACTATAACTACTTTTTATGTGATTGAGTTTTTTCTAAACATATATGATGGTCTTACTTTGATATTGTTTTCCCCAGGAACTTTTGACAAGACATAAGTCAACTGTAGCTGATTTTCTAAACAAGAATTATGATTGGGTATGCTTCAAAACCTGAGTTTCTTATTTATTTTTATCTGCCATGAACTTCTTTCCGTGTGTATTTAATATATTCTGATGTTTCTCACTTCTATGGAAATGGAATGCTATTTGAAAATAGTACTATGCTATTGTATCAAAAGCGAAAGCCGTTTGCTACCAAATTTTCTGGAGTGCATGTTCATAGTTTGGATGATTCAAACATATTGCTACTTTGAGATGCTTCTTTGTATGGGTGATATTCTCTTTGTAAAGATGAATTATGTAGCAAATGAAACTCACTTGCCTGCGTTAGCTGCTAATATGGTTATGGTTGTGTAGTTTTTTGCGGAATACAACAAGGATCTATTGGAGTCTCCAAATTACATTACCAGGCGGCAAGCTGTGAAGGTATGGAATATACATTTGTTTTCTTGATAACATCACTAGTTAAGTCCTTGCTTTATTAACTGAGGCTTTGATAATTGTTTAAAGCTGCGGTTCTCCTATGAAACCTATAAGAAATCTGGTAAACTGAAATGATCAATTGCAAGAGTAATTTCCTCAAAAGGAGCCAAGCAGTGGAGGTATGAAATGTACATTTTTTAGTTGAGCCCTTGCATTAGGGGGACCTCTAATACCTTTTTCAAGCAGTGATACTTCTAAGAGATTTGTTTTTAATAGTTTTGTTGTTGGAGAATGTTTCCTTAAATTTTGCTTGATCTGGCAAGTGTGTCCAGCCTGTCAAATGGTGAATCACAATGTACCCTGTATCTGGCCTATGACATAGGGATATGACATTCTCGAACAAGTCAAAACTCATGTTTGGAGGGGGTTTCTATTGTGTCAAAGTTACCAAAGAATTGCACCTGGCTCCAACCACTAGGGAACGTGCCTTTGGAGAATTGAGCCGTGGCATAACATGCCATCTTCCTCACTACATCCCCATTGACACTTTCGAGAGAATATTAAGAAAATATGACAAAACTAAATTTTACAATTACAAGCCTGTTATCTACAAATTATGAAACATTTCTCCAACTTTAAATGTGAACTTAAACGATTTACTGCTTTATTAGGGAAATCTTTGATAGTTATTTCCTGCAAGTGGCAATTAATATCTTTCTATAATTTGACTTTCTAACTGTGTTCCTTGGTTTCATACATTGTTACGAGTAAAATATATATAAAAATAATAGAAATATAAATAATGATGATAATTGTAATAATGATTAATTAATCAGTGATTAGTATTAAAGAGGCATGTCTCCAAGGACATGACTGTTTGTGAAGGGGTACCTGGCAGACCCTCACCCTCATTTGTAATCATTCATATTCATACATTTAAATATATATTCCTGTATCTTCAATGGAGAACTTCATATTTCAAGTCTTTTGGAGTATTTAACTTCTGAGTATACGAATTTTGTTTGTTACATTGATATCAAAGCATTTCTTTGAGTATACAAACCTTGTTCATTACATTGGTTTCAAAGCTATTTGATCCTCTGGTCGCTCAACCGCTGCACAAAGGCAGTCTAATCTAGCCTTTGACCAGCAACCTTGCGTCAACTTTGTTGTCGTGAAATTGAAAGTGTTTCGCTATAGAAGTTTTTTGAGTTTTTCCATTTGCTGATTTCGTCAAAGGCCATTGGTCATTTTTAAAGAATAATATATATATATATATATGAAATTCATAATAGAAAAAGAAGAGGCTTAAAAAAAATAATTGGGAAAAAAATCAAAATAAAAAGTTAAAAAAAGGGAGGAAAAAGATTTTACATATAAAAAAAATTATAGAAAAAAATTTAAAAAGGAAAAAAAATTAATTAAAAAAATTATATTAAAAAATCATATTAAAAAAATTATATATATATATATATATATATATATATATATATATATATAAAATAGAAAAGAACAAAAAAAAAATGTTGATTGGCCACTCCCGCTGCAGTTGTTTGAACCAACTTAACTGCCCAATTCCACCTGCTGCATGCAAGCTCCAAGCCATCACCGTCTCGATCAACGTGTCTACCTGTTGTCCACATTGCACTACCAACACCAAACATTGAAACATCCTGCTTCTGTCCTCGTTGACGAACTGTTAGGCGCTGCAACCATTGCCCACTGTTATGCAACCAACTCACAAAATAGAAGAAAAGATAGATCAATGACTTAGAAATCAACCTCTTCGAGGGGGCAACCTCCTTTACATTACATAAATGAACAATTCTTTGATGATTCAAATGACCAAAACCTCCTTTCTATATATAGGAGTCTAAGGGGTCACAATATAATTAGAGCCGATAGAACAATAATAATGTAAGGGCACAACAATAACAATAGTGGGCTTTTATGGGGCACAATAGTAACACTATGGGGACTACATGGGTACAACAATAGCAATAAGGAGGATACAATAACAATAAGGGGATACACTAGTCTTATAGGAACTTAACATGCCCCTCTCGTTCAAAAAAGTGCTGCCCTCAACGCTTGAGTAGTTTTGGATGCTTCTGTATAAAATTCTCATCCTCCCATGAGGAATCTTTAGCGGGTAAGTTCTTCCACTTGACGAGATACTCTGAAATTGATTGATTTCGTAGCTGTCGAGTTCTTGTTTCCGAGACTGCTTCATGTTTCAATATGATTTTTCCTTCCTCATCAAGTTCTGGCACTATTGTTAGAACTAGGAGCTTGTCACCTATAACCTTCTTTAAGCATGAAACATGGAAAACTGGGTGCACTCAGGAAGATGCCGGGAGCTCCAATTTGTATTCCATAGTACCAATCTTTTGCAACACCTTGTAAGGACCATAATACGGTGGCGATAATTTATTATCCTTCTTAGCTTGCTTGAGGGACATTTGTTTGTATGGTTGGAGCCGTAAAAATACCGAGTCGCCTACATCAAAACTTCTTTCGCGACGGTGTTGATCTGCCCGTTTTTTCATTCGATTTTGCGCCAAAGTGAGGTTATCCTTTAAGATTTGGAGAACTTGTTGTTGATGCTCGATGTCATCTTCCACTTCTAGAATCTTAGAATTTTCTCTTAAAGATGATGTGATGGACGATGGATGATATCCATAAAGTGCCATAAATGGGGTCATTTTTTCTGCAATATGGAAGGAAGTGTTATACCACCATTCAGCCAAAGGTAACCACTTGACCCATTGTGTTTGTTTATCAAATACAAAGCAACGAAGATATCCTTCCAAACATTTGTTCACTATCTCAGTTTGCCCATCAGATTGAGGATGATAAGATGAGCTATAAGCTAATTGAGTACACAGACAAGAAAATAATTCTGTCAAAAAATTTCTAGTGAAAATGGTATTTTTGTCGCTTACAATAATCTTCGGGTTTCCATGTAACTTTTGAATTGTTTCCATAAATGCAGTAGCAATTGTACTGGCTCTAAAAGGATGCGATAATGCACAAAAGTGTGCATACTTGGTAAGTCTATCAACTACCACCATGATGACACTCTTTCCTTCATACTTGGGTAAAATTGTGATAAAATCCATTGAAACCTCCTCCCAATGTTGACTTGGAATGGATAATGGTTGTAACAAACCCGAGGTCTTAATTGTCTCAACTTTATTTTGTTGGCAAACCAAACATTCCGCCACAAATTTTTGAATATCAGATTTAAGGCCATCCCAAAAAAAGTCCTTCTTAACCCTGTGGTATGTTTTTAAAAATCTTGTGTGCCCTCCTAAGGAAGATGTGTGCAATTCCAAAAGAATCTTTTGTTTGAGTTGAGAATTCTTACAAAGATATAAGCAATCTTTGTACCATAATGAATCATTTTTCTAGCTAAATGTATCAGATGTACTGGGATCTTGTTGCAACCTTTGAATGCGTGCCCACACTTCTTCGTTATTCTTCCATTCATCCCTTGCTTCGGTTATCCAATCTGGTTGGATAATAGAAATGGCACAATTAGTGCTTCCACCTCATCCTTTCTTGAGAGTGCATCTACAACATTTTGCTTCCCTTTTTTGTAGATGATTTCAAAGTCATAACCCAACATCTTTGTGACCCATGTTTGCTGCTCTTCTAAAGATAATATTTGTTCTAAAAAGTATTTAAGACTATCATGATCCGTTTTTACCTTGAACTGTCTTCCCATTAGGTAAGGTCTCCATTTCTTAAGTGCATGTAGTATTGCCAACATTTCCTTCTGATAAATAGGTTTTTGTAAATACTTTCCTTTGATTGGACGACTTTCAAAACCAATGGGTCTTCCTTCTTGCATTAAAACAACACCAATTCCATTTCCTGATGCATCACATTCCACAATAATGGTTTTTGTGAAGTCTAGTGTAGCTAAGACCAGTGCTTGGTGTGAAAATTCCGTGAATCTGAAATCTTATTGCAACAACTGAAAGCTATCCACCTAATTGTTAATTTTAACTTAACAATCTATTTGCAGTTTCCTACGACAAACACTGAATACAACACACTACAACCTTCACAAATAAACTGCGGAAGAAAATATAAGTGCGGAAACAAAACTGAACAAGAATAGATCACACACACATCTGAAACATTTATTTTTGGACCAATGTCCCCGGAAAAACCCAGTGAGGGAAAACCGGTGCAACAACTAAGGGTTTGTATTAATATGCAGTAATTATTTCTAAGTACAAGTCTATGAATGATTGAAATGTCAAATCATGCAGAGAAACTGACAAGAAAGATCTTGTGAGACAAACCTCGCTCCTCCATGGGAATCCGATGCTGATCAGTACCCAAGACTAGGTGCTCTGCGCAGTGACTACGTCACTTTGCACAATCTTTGCGTTGGTCTCTCCGTTGGCCAAAAATTGAGGCTTCCTGGCCTCTGGAAAATCTCTCCGGGATCGGGACTGACTCAATGCTGTCTCCTCAGCAAAATTACGACTTCCCTTCAGGCTTTGCGTAGTGACTGCGTAAGCAGTGCGTCACTGGCTCTGCACTGCCTCTGTGGCTCTCTCCGTCTCTTTTGCTATGCACTCTCCGGCTTGGGAATGCTTCCAACAGGAATTACTGCCCCTGTTTGCAAAAGATCTCTCGATCAAAGTTTCTCTCTGAGCACTGCTCACTAAAGAAATCGATCTCTTGATCTTTACTCCGCCAAAATGTGTTTTCTAAATGACCCTTCAAGCCATTCTTATAGTCTTCTCATTGAAACTTCAACGACCCAGATTAGATCTCTAATCAACAACTAAAATTAACTTTTGAGTTGATCTGCCTTTTCTAGAACATTCATGCCCATATTCTATTAATTCACTTTAATTAAATTATTTTCTTAACTTTATACTTAGGGTCCCTTTAAAAATCATTAATTATTTTTATAAAATAGAATCTGGGTGGAATTTCCCCAAACAATATTTGGGTTATCTGGGATACATGTGCCTAAGCCTTTCTGCAAATTTTGAGACTTAGAGCAAATTCGATGCTACCCCAAATCAACACTTGGCACATTGCCTCTTTAATATGTTCAAAGGCCTTAGTTACTTTTGAAGTCCAAGAAAATGCTTCTTTCTTCAGTAATGTTGTTAGAGGTGCTGCTATTCTCCCATAATTCTTAACGAACTTGCGATAATACCCTGTAAACTCGAGAAATCCTCGCAGATGCTTTATGGTTGTGGGGATTTTCGATTTCTTAATGACTTTAATTTTGTTACGGTCTACCTTAACACCCTCATGAGATACAATATACCCAGATATTCCACCTCCTGTACTCCAAAGAAACATTTGGAGGTTTTTGCATATAATTGTTTCTCCTCCAATATTTTGAGCACCCTGTCAACATGTTGAACATGATCCTTCCAAGACTTGCTGTAGATTAGTATATCATCAAAAAATACTAACACAAATGTTCTAAGGAAGGGTTTGAAAATGGAATTCATCAAACCTTGAAATGTAGAAGGTGCATTTGTAAGCCCAAAAGGCATGACCAAAATTCATAATGACCCTCATGAGTTCTAAATGTTGTTTTCAGAATGTCTTCAATCTTCATTCTTATTTGATGATATCCTGAATGAAGATCCAACTTGGTGAAGTAAATTGCTCCATGTAATTCATCCAATAATTCATCAATGAAAGAAATGAGAAATTTATCTTTTAGTGAGCTTCTTGAGCTCCTTATAACCTAGACACATGCGCCATGATCCATCCTTCTTGTGCACCAATGCTACTGGAGTAGAGAAAGAACTTTGACTAGGTTGAATTATACCGACCTCTAGCATTTCTGCACTCATACGTTCAATCTCACTCTTTTGGGCATAAGGATATCTGTAAGGCCTGATGTTTGGAGGAACACTTCCTGGAATCAATTGAATAGCATGATCATGGTCACGAATGTGGAAATTTCTGAATCTTTACACTTTATGCAGAAATTATTTATTGTTAATCTAGTTATGCTCCTCCTACTTAGACACAAGTTAAAATCCTAAATTCAATTTAAAATCGAATCAAAACACATAACAGATCTCCACCAATCCAGATCTAGAACAAGTTCATGCACACATAGACAAAGTGACATAGTTATTTCTGGACAAATAGTCCCCAGAAAAACCCAATGCAGGAAAACAGGGCTCTGGCTGCTGGAGGGTTTTATTATTAAGACTTTTTTTGAATACAACAGCTTTGGTTCCAGATCTGGAAAAACCGACAGAGATAAAATAGATCTACAACTCACTTCATGATCTAGGGCCAAAATAATGACTGATCCACATCCTCAAACGAGATTTACAAAACTCAGCCAAAATTAGGGCCTAGAAACCCCAGTGCTATCCCTGAAGCCTCTGCGTCAGCCTCTGAAGCCCCTCTGATCCTCAGCGCTGCTCCGGAAAGGACTGCATTACCCCAGACTGGGTGACGCAGACCTTACACTGCCCCTTAGGGTCTCTGCGTAACCCTTGAGGGTTTCCTGCAACAGTTACGCTGTCCTTGAGGGACTGCGTAACACTTGCGTAGTACAAGTTGCTGCCCTCCTGCTTCTCTGCGCTGTCTCTCTGAGTTGATCTCTGCCTCTTGTTGATTCTAGACCCTGGGATCAGATCATCCCCTTAGCCTAAATTCCCCTCTCTGCAGCTGAAACACTTCTGAGAATTCTTAGCAAACCCGCCCTAGAATCTCAGCTTAGCTTCAGTGTTCTTCCTTTGTGTGTCTTTACAAATGACCCCAAGCCTTTCCTTTATACTTTTCTCGTTAATCTATGGCTAAGATTAAAAGAAATCTTGATCCGTGTGACTTAAGACAATTTCATCACATGTTTAATTAAATTCACTATAATTATTTAAGTTCCCTAAGATTTAACTTAGGAAATACACTAAAATAATTAATTGATTTAATATCTCCTAAACGAATTGAAATTTCCTAAATCAATTTCTGGGTCTTGTAGATCAAGTGTACTCTAGTGCCTCCACAAAATTTGGGAGCTAGAGCACAACTGATGCTATCCCAAATACGCAAAATCTCAACAACGAATAGGTGGGAGGCCTTTGGGAGTCTCAAACACCTTGGAATGATTGTCTAAGACTTTTTGGAGATCTAGAGAAATAGATGATTTCGATGTTTGAACCTGTACTGAGCATAATTGTGCAATTACGCCTCGTTCTTCTTTCTTTAGAAGCTTTGTCATGGCATTAGGGCTGATTATCTTTCATGGTTTCCTTGTGATACCCAGTAATTCAACTTCCTTTCTTTCCGAAAAAAATTTCAAGTAAAGTTCTTGACAATTAAAAGCTTTACTCCCCAAAGATTGTAACCATTGGACTCCTAGTACAACATCAACATCATCCATTGGAATAGAAAGCATTGGACTATTCAATACATATTCCCCCATGGTTAGGTTGATATTATGGCACTTTCTCGAGCAATTTATATTTCCTCCTTTTGCAACTATCACTTGACACTCTGGTGCTGGATATAGGAAGCAATTCAATTCCTTAGCTATCTTATAATGAATAAAATTATGGGTACTACCCAAATCAATTAGCACTATTACCTATTTTTCTTGATATATCCTTCTATCTTGAGAGTTTGAGGAGTGGTAATTCCTGCCAATGCATTAGAAGATATGGTTGGATTCATTTCTTCCTTCTTTGGGGTTGGTTCCTGGTGTATATTGCCCTATGTTGATGTTTCTTGTTCCTTTTCTTCCTCCTCTTCACAATCTATGTAAAATAATTTCTTCTCAGCACACTTATGACCTTTAAGTGTATTTGCTATCACAACTATAACAAACCCCTTTTGATATTTTTTCCTCCAATTGTTGTGGTGTCAACCTTGTCGGTTGTGGAAGGCTAGAAGCAACAACATTTCCATCTTTATAGTTGTGATTGGTAGATTTCTTTATTGCCATAATTTTGCTTTCAAATTTTGTTGCCACTAGGAATGCCTTCTCCAATGAATCAGGTTCCCAAAGGCGAACCTCATGTTAGATGTTATCCTTTAAAGTCTCTATGAAGACTAGTGTTTTAAAAATCGGACTCGAGTTCCAAAACGACCGAGGGTTGGCTCCGACTCCGACTCCGACTCCGACTCGGTATCGACTCGGCCGGTTCGGTTTCAATGACTCGGTCTTTGTAAAAAATACATTAAATATTAATTTTTTTTATAAGAAAACATAATTTTAAAGATTTTCATTCATGTTTCCAAACAAAAAGCATGAATATATCCATTATATCAAAATTGCACCTAGTGCACTGTCCAATACATGATGATGATATAGAGATCAAAACAAAAAAGATAACCAAGGAAGCTCTAAATGGCCTCTACAACAAAACTTGAATAGTCACTACTGCTAGACATCTGACAAGACAATATCCTCTGCCTCAAACTCTGAACTAGAGGGGGAAACCACTCGCTCCTCCTCCTCTGAATCAAAATCCTCAACTAGAATTGTAGCACGTTGAGCCTGAGATAGACGAGTTATGCGCCTCCGTCGCGGCTGACTAGAGGAAGTGCTTGCAGTTGCCACTGGAGGACTTGGAGTTGGGACTGAGCATGCTACTAGTGGATCTGCATTGGCTCCAAACGGTTTCTCTTCTTTGTGTGAATCCTCTCAAAGACAGACCAATTGCGCTCACATCTAGAAGCACTGCAAGTTTGACTCAAAATGCGGATTGCAAATCTCTGTAATTTAGGGCAATGGCTCGGTCGGCTCGGTGTACGGCTCGGTGTACAACTCTGTCGGCTTGGTGTACAGCTCGGCCGACTCAGTCACAAACCGGCCTCTGGATAGGTTTTTCCACCGAGTCGGTCCAGCTGGGGGTTTGGCTCGGTTGACTCGGCCGATTCCGAGCCAGTCCGGATGATTTTTAAACTATGATGAAGACATCAATCCTATGCTCCTTTGGAATATTTGTTACCCTGATATTCAATTTTTGGAAGTCCTCAATGTGCTCTTCCATTGAACCCTTTTGTTTGAGATTTATCAATTGGCTAAAGAAGTTGTTTATCTTTGTATCCTCACAATGTGCTTCCTCCATAAAAATTGACCAAATGACAAGTGGTTTACGAGAACAAAGCCATCGATACCATACAAACTGATTGGGTTCTAAATATAAAGTTGAAATGCGTACCTTTTGTGAGTGTTGCACATCATGGAGATCAAAATATTGCTCCATTTGTACTATCCATGTTACCGTATCCTTGCCATCAAACTTCCTCATATCTATCTTTGGAGTGTAGTGGTTCTTAATCCCAACATTAGAGTTTCTAAAATCACAATTCATATTCCTTTTGTCCTCATCATGATTTTCATGGATTACCTTGTCACCACCGGGAAGCCTTTCTTGAAACAACTTTGTCAAACCTTCCTTCAAACTTTCCACATTTGCTTTCAAACAATCCATCTTAGATTCTATGCCATCCATCTTAGATTCCATGCCATCCATGTTAGCTTCCATGTCTGATTTTAAACCATCCATGTCTGCTTTTAATCCATCCTTAAAATCTTCCTTTTTTTTCTTTTATTTCATTTTTGGTTACTCTTTGCGAGAGAGAAATTTGTTGCACTTGGTCTCGTAATTTTGATATATCATGTTGCAATTCTTCCTCTTCGTGTGTCATATTAGAGCTTTCTGAGGGTTTAATGAGTGTGGAATTCTTTTTGGGACGCATTTTAGAACCCAATATGCCCTTGGAATCACTTCAAACTGATTTTTGAAACAGAAGTTATGCAATTTAAAAACAAAATACACACATTTTTATTGCTTTTGAGGAGCTCAGTATTGAACCTCATGTATCTCTGTGATTTTGGATCCCCAAAATTTGAACTTCGGTCCTGCAGTAGCCCTCTGAGTCTTCTTTCCAATGCCACAGGTCAGACCTAATTTGGATTCTTCAAGATAAAGTTATACTTGATCTCCCACGATGACCTGATTATAGACTTGTTTAGTAGAGCGAACTTGTACGAAGTGCCATGTGTTGCTGTTTCTACCTTCGACCCTGAAATTGCTACACAAAAAACTACAGCTCGTGCACTTTTTGCCACTTTTTAGAGAATTCTAATCCGATGCCTAAAACAAAAGTTATGACGATTTTCCCTAGGTCACCTGTTTGAGACTGAATTTTGGAGCCTGCAAAAACCCTAACTTCCCCGGATCATATCTCCTAAAATATAGCGAACCAAGATTTAAAATTCCGACACGAAGTTCACCAAGATTTCGACTCCACGTGGTTTCAATTTCAACCTCTGAAGCTTCGTAGAAAAAAAATTATAGCGAAAATGCCAAGATGGTTTGTTTTAAGAAGCGAAACCCTAGAATCGAAAGCTCTAATACCAAATGTTATGCAACCAACTCACAAAATTGAAAATAGAAGAAAAGAT
This sequence comes from Pinus albicaulis, assembly GCA_034641835.2. Lineage (NCBI taxonomy): Eukaryota > Viridiplantae > Streptophyta > Pinopsida > Pinales > Pinaceae > Pinus > Pinus albicaulis. The sequence continues at coordinate 819,615,812 of CM076575.1, forward strand.
AGATCAATTGCTTAGAAATCAGTCTCTTCGAGGGGGAAACCTACTTTACATTACATAAATGAACAATTCTTGGATGATTCAAATGACCAAAACCTCCTTTCTATGTATAGGAGTCTAAGGGGTCACAATATAATTAGAGCCAACATAACAATAATAATGTAAGGGCACAACAATAACAATAGCGGGCTTCTATGGGGCACAATAATAACACTATGGGGACTATATGGATACACTAACAATAACAATAAGGGGATACACTAGTCTTATAGGGACCTAACACCCACGCTGTCCAAACGTTCGCGACCGCTAGGTTGGTCTCCATGATGTAGCCGTAGCTTGTAGTGCCAAACATCCTAGGCCATCGTCTTGCTCCTTTGCCGCATAGCCGCTCTGCCAACGCTACCATCACTGCCTCACACACTCGAATTGCTCCATCGTTGCACAATTCATATGATATCTGACCACAATTAATGATCTATGACACTGTCAATTTGTGTGGACCGCATAAGAAACACCTGAATTTGTTAAAGCTGTGAAGCAAAGAAATAGAAAGTATAAATCAAACAAGGAAAGATGTGGATGTGAGTCCATGAGGCATCATGCCCCTCATTAGGCTTAGGCATTGTTTGATTTAAGCCTCGAAAATTAAAAACAATTAGAATTGTCTAAACAGTAAGGTGGATAGTAAAGTATTAAAGTATTGTCTAAGATTGAGAAAGAAAATAAGGGTTAGGCACACTTTAGAAAGAAAAAAAATTATAAAACCAAAAAAAGAAAAAGAAGTTATAAAAAATAAAATAAAGTAAAAAAAAAGGATTTTATAAAAAATAGATAAATTTTGAGGAAATTTATCCTTATAAAGGTGATAAAATACTAGTATCAAAGTCACCTTAATAAATTATAAATAAATAACTTAAAGGAGTTCAAGTGCCCAAGTTCTATAAAGTGTCAAAAGTTGAAACGCGTGAAAAGGTGAAAAAAAAAAACAATTGAGTCTTGAAAAAAAGGGATACAACAACATATTTCAAAATTAGTTTATATATATAAACTGCTTGGTCAAGTATCAAAGTATCATTTGGCAAAATCATCGACTAACACAAGTTGAAGTCAATCATTGAAAAAAAAATGGAGTCGAGTTCGGAAATGAAGGACAATTTTCCTATAAGGGTATTTTAATTACACATCACGAGTTAATTACATTAAAAGGGAACATCCAAGGGAAAAAAATTAATATTGCTATCAGTACAAGCAATGACGAAAATTACATAAATGTTAATCTGGCGAATCAACTATTAATTTCAGACGCTAATGTAGGCGAAAAAATAGATATTTTTGGTGAAAAATATGAAATTAATGATTTACAAGTGACAATAGATCATTATAAGTACATATCTTAATTTTGTGTTGTAACTATATATGACATAGAGGTTGACATAATTCTTGGTCAACCTTGGTTTGAATAATTGGGTACGTTCATGTTAAACATAGAGTTTTTTTTTTGATGTTTTCTTATAAGGGAAAGATGATCACATTTTGAGACATGACAATGAAGTCATAATCAATAATGCCCTCCCTAGAAGATTTTAAAGATGTTACAAAATTGATGCCTCAATGTCAAAACACAATATCAAAGAAGCAAAAAGAGCTTGAGGAGATCATATCCAATAAAAACGAAGAAAATTCTCATTTAAAAGATCATATCTAGAAACTACTTGCACAAGTCATAAAGTGTAAAACTAAGAAGCACAAGTTAGAACAAGAAAATGAAAGTTTCGACAATGAGCTCAACGAAAGCCTATCAGAGAAAGAAGAGGAAAATTTATGCTTAAAGAACCGTAATAAAAAATTATTAGAACAAATCAAGTGTTTAAAAGATGAGAAACTTGAATGCCAAAATATAGTTGACTCGGAAAATGAGGAACTTTTACGTCCCAAAAATCATAATCAGAGTCTATTCACTCAAATTAAGAAACACAAAAATGATAAGAAATCATTGAACAACAAATTATAAGTAATTTTCATGAAAGAAGTGTCGAAGTCTTCAATCCAAGTTGTAGAAAAAGATATGAACATCGATCCAATCAATATCACAACTCAAAAAAATGATAGACCAGTTGAAGGAAAAACATATTCAGATGTTGCAGTTTAGACAATGGAAATTCCAAGTGAAGACTTTGTAACCAACTCAACAACATCAGTACCTGAAGCAAATCAGGAATTTTCCACACACTTGATAAGGGAAATTCAAACCAAAAGAACTTCTTATTGACATCCGAATCACAAGAGCAGACATGTCAATCAGTTTGCGTATCTGTATCAGTCAGAACATAAACAACAAGCTTATTTTCCGAAGAATATTGAAGTGTGCAGAATTCAGTCGAGTGAAAACAATTCATTACAAATTTCCAATAATCAAAAGATTCCACAGAAAATTGATTTAGGATGGTCAGATCCCTTCTCAGTCCGACAATTTTATTTATCGCTCTTAGGATCGTATCATCTTGTATCAATGACAAATCAAAGAATTCCAAGAGATACGAATAGATTACCAATACAAAGAACATATGATATGCCTTTTGTTTTAACAGTAAAGAGCAGGAGTATTGTATTAATCCGCGCCCATACATGGCCAAAAACTGGGAGATTTACAAAAAGAGTTCAGAGCCATCTATTAGCAACATAATTTGCCTTCTGTTCAACCAAGCCCAATTTTTCATCCCCAAAATTACAAAATTCCCCATCACTTCTTGAATACTCCTATATATACTACAATATTGATTCATCATAAATTTACATTTATATTTTGACATCGAAAAACAAACAAAAAAGACACTTGGGACTGCCTACTCCTGCATTGCTGTCGGGCTGTTGAGATCAATTCCTATGTTTTCTTCATCCGACCTCGGGTGTTTTCTACCAGTTTGAGCTGAAGGTCCTTAATTTGCAGTCTCAGAGCGTCAATTCCATCTTCCAGTTGACGAATTTTCTCATTTTTTTCCAACCGTCGTTCTTCCATCTTGAGAGTCTCTTTCTACTACTGATGAATGCACCTTTGAATTATTGCCAACCCTTCCTGTATTTCAACATGTTCTTTGATGCAGAGACCACATTCAAGGTGGAACCTCCCTCTATCCTTCATAATGCGCACCGATGTTTTGCCCGAATGAGGCCGATGATTGGCCCAAGGAACTTGAAACTGAGCTACCCTCCTTTGTTTGACTCAATTTTTCCATACCAACCGCAGGGTGGGGGGTTATCTATAACTGTGGCTCCAAGGGAAAAGAAGAAAGACATGAACAAAAGGAGAATCACAGAGCTCCTAGAAGACTACACAGGACCGACGTAAATATACTACCTTCAACAACAACCAATTCACACTCACAGACGCTAATACACCACCCTCAACAACCACCACTTTGGAAGTCTCCCTCTTGCCTAATTCTCCAAATATGCCACTTTCAACAGCAACCAATTCATTCACATGACTTCTCTTCGATACCACGACCATGTAGATTACCCAGACCCTGCCACTACCTAGACTACCTAGACCCTGCCACTGGGTCCTTAAGCGGAAAACCCCCAGGACAAAGACATACCCTTTCTTTTGGGCAAAGGATCAAACCGTTACTTCTTCTTATATAGAAAATTCTGAGCCTGAATCTAAAGTAGAAGTGATGAACTAAATTTGTGCCTCTTGCATCCCGATGTTCTTCCATCATTCCTTTGATCATTGAAACAACCTCTAGCTTGTCCAACCTCGCCTTCCCTCGTGAGAAACTGACCACACTAGCCTTGATGGATTAAATGCCACTCGCAATCACAATAATATCGCATGTTTGCTCCTTGATTGCGCCGACTGCAGAGATTGATCCGAGGAGCATTAACCAGAGCTCCCACACTTATACATAGATTGATTCCAAGTGTAGCACCTGACCAAGGACAACAGGCACACGACATCGCAACCAGGACGTCACTTTGAGGGGCGCCACAAGGTAGGGAGAGGGGGCAAGGGTTATCAAGGCCAATGGGACAGGGGCATGGAGAAAAGGGGTGAGGGTGAAGTGGAAAGGATTTCCAAAGTGGTCGAGGCAGAATGAGAAGGAGGGTGATGAGACAGATGAGCTGGAAGGGAGGGAAGCGAAGGGGGGGGGGGAGGGGAGGAGGGAGAAGAGGCAAAGGGGAAGGAAGGGAGTCGAGCTAGGGGAGATTGGGCAAATAAACTCCATGCTTTCCTTCCTATTACGTCTCTTTTTCATACAAAAATCAACCTTAACTATCAAGTTTTGGAGTTTCATATCAACCATTAGGGGATAGTAATCGATCCCACTATACCATTCACCTCGTTGCTTTCTTCTTTCATCTTGCAGGGTAGGTTGGCTTGCCTGTGAGCTTCCTTATTTTGACCTCTTAGGATATGGAAAAACTTTAATTGTCCAAAGAGAGGTATCATTCCCTGGGTTCTCTTGATGATTTCGTTCAATTTAATGTTTTGAGCTGCTGAATTGTAGTTCATATGCTTTATAATCAACAGAGAGTCCCCTAGGATAAACATATCCCTGATTCCCTTTTTCTGGGCTAGGGAGACCTTGAGGAACAATCCATATGCCTCAACTTGATTATTTGTCTTCTTTCCCAGTCCCCAGGAAAATCTATCTTCTATGATTCCTTCGGGATTAATGAGAATCCCTCCCCCTCCCGCCACCACATAGATGATATGCCTTGTTAGCAATAAGCATTGAGGACAAATTTTTTTGAAGAGGAAGACAATGTTATGAATAAAATATATATAAATATAAATAATGATAATAATTTTAATAATGATTAATTTATTAGTGATTAGTATTAAAGAGGCATGTCTCTAAGGACATGACCGTTTGTGAAGGGGTACCTCCCCAGGTATATAAGTAGGCCCTCGCCCTCTTTTGTAATTATTATTATTCATACATTAAATATATATTCATGTATCTTCAATGGAGATCTTCATATTTCAAGTCTTTTGGAGTATTTAACTTCTGAGTATACGAACCCTGTTCATTACATTGGTATCAGCGCATTCCTCTGAGTATACGAGCCTTGTTCGTTAAATACATATAAACAAAGTCTATTTTCTTTAAAATATAATATATGCTATAGATACTTGGTTGCCTACAAAATTGTTCTTGTTTCACTAGAGTGTTAGCGAGTTAATAGTCTTAATTTAAATTAGTAATAGAAGGCTTAAACACCAGAAACAACTCACTCCCCTGTCGATCATTTTACCCTAAACTGAAAATTGTGTATCATATATACAATAAAACTTGGTCTTGTGATATAGTCCCCCTTTATGACCTCTTTATTTTATGGGTTTTTTCTTTCTCCCATTCAGTCATTGAAATTTATATCTCTGTTTGTTAGATAGATGCTAAGGGCACTCTCTGATTTGCCATTTTTTTTTTCAAATTAGGCTTCCTATTGTCACAAATTGAGTGTCTAACAGGTCACCCTTTGGCTAAGAAGCCATGTGTGGGGCTATGCATTCTGTCAAAGGCACCTGGGACTTGCATCTGGCCTCAACTCTCTTTTTGTATGTGCCGGCATGCATCCACAAGCATGAGCACAAGCATGTCACTCGCTGTACTTGAATCCTGGCGGGGGCTATGTTGGCTACCTGCTTTCACTGACCAGATCAAGCTGCTCCCATTTGCCTTTTCAAGTACAAGCTTATTCATGTTTTATGATTGCATGCCTTATGTCCACCTTCTTGAACCAGATAATGAGCTCTCTTTTTCTTGCAGCAAATCTTTATGTTTCCAGTTTTCATTTCTTTGCTACCCTTTGATGAGGTTGACAACCATATTGAAATTCCTTTTATTCTCATTTTACTTTATCCCCATACATCCATGATTAGGTGAAGTTTCAGCTCTGTTATTAAAATAACTGTACCTTATTATTAGAGGCTTGGCTTAAAACAATGCCATAGATTGAAATTACATTTGCTTTACGGTATCTGATGGACCTTCCGGTTCAGATTGGTTTTTCTTTTGAATCTGCATTGAAAATCATTTAATTTGATCATTAATGAGTCAGAATCCAGTCTTGTTTGGACTGACTATTTGGATTATGTAGGATCTATTCCTTAATGAAAGGAGAGATTTTTTGTTTTTGTTTTGAGCAATATTCTTTTCAATTGTGGTTTGATCCTGGTGATTCCCTCATTAAGTTATGTTTTTATCAATGGAAAGATTTTACTCAGTTGGTGTTTCTACACGGTCAAAAAACTTCTCTTAGGTTTTAAAATTTATACTAATGGTCTCTGTAAAGCTAATGAGGAAAGCGAGATATAATTCATCAGTAGAAGTGGGGTTGCCAAGCTTTTGACTGAAATCATGGAACAGAATAAGTATTTGGTCCTGAAGGACCATAGTGTGGAAGTCTGTCTTCGTTGACTACCTTCATTCTAATAAAGTTATGACTATAATCCTTTTATGTTTTGTTGGGGATTTCAGCTGGAAGCTGTGAAAGGTATGTTATCCTAAAAGTGAGTTTCCCTTGCCCTTTCATCTTGAACTCCCTCTCCTTAAGAATCATTATTGATTAAACTGCAATATGTTATCTCCTAAAAATCTTTTATCTCTTCCCCTGGTGTACGTACATGGTGCATCTCTTCCAAAGGCTGATATTCCTGTTTTCACTGAATAAGAATATTTAGATGAAGTTTGAACTATGTAAGATAAGCCGCAAAGAAAACTGGAGTTCCTTATAAATGGCCAAGGGGAGTGTCAGAAGTGGTGTCATGGTCTTGTTGCTTGACGCCATCTGTTGACAAAGATGAGGGGGGGATTTCTTTATACTTTCATTCTTGAGAGAAGTTAGCATTCTGTCTTTGTTATGATTTCTTCCTTAATTCAAAGGGTCATATTTTTACACCGTGCACCATGGGTATTTTGTGCAAGTCTTTACATTGTGCCTTGAATATATATCATGCTTGTTTCATTTCCTCAACACTTTAGTGATTTAACAAACGATAAAGGTTACTACACAATGGAATAATCATGATACTCCTAGTTTGTAATTGAATGCTTATCCATAACATCTTTTGTTGGAACCTCGTTGAATTTACCAAGCATTCTTAGACTGTAATCACACTGCATTTTTCTCCATGCAGCTACTTGGAGACATTTTACTGGATCGGTCAAATGTTGCAGTCATGATGCGTTATGTGAGCTCAAAAGAAAATTTGCGAATCCTGATGAACCTTCTCAGGGTATGTAACCTGATGTGAAATTTATTGAAAATGGACCAGGACGAAGCACTTTGCATACTTAAGTATATGGTGCTAGGTTTATTTTCACAGTATGATGATTCAGAGTTGCCAAAAACTGGATAAAATCATAAATGACCTTTAAAGTCAGCCCAATTTAATTGATGATAGCTAAGTTCATTATTTTATTTCTCTCAATTATTTGTACTTCCAACTTTGGGGCTGGTACATTTTATTTTATTGAACTAGATAAATTTGATTGAATTTACAAAGCAGTTTTCTCGGTTATACGAGAGAGAATGATGGGTTGATCTTCTAGGACTCTAGGAGGATGAGATGAATTTGTGTTAGAACTTAGTTGATATTTTTTCTTGCTGTCTCCATTGACTTTTGTCCTCAATGCTCATACTGACAATTGACTTGTGATAGGTATTGCCGCCTTCAGAAAAATTAAAAAAGTAATGCAAATTTTTATATATTAAGTTATATATAATTAATACATTAGTATATGGATATATGTAAGTATTAAAAAGCTATTAAGATACAAAATTAAAATATAAAAGACATTTTTAATAATATTGTTGAATTTAATATCAAACTTTATTTTATTGATAGATTTTTACCAAATTTGAACATGAACATGAGCTAGGTGACTTAGTGGTTAAGAAATTTTTGAAATTCCAATTTCCTAGGTACTTTTTTCATTGTTACAAATTGCTATTCTTGCATTTGTTATTCTCGAGATCCAAAAACATATGTAACATATAATATTCTAATCACAATGGTTCCTATCAATTGCCACATTGGCTATTCTATTTTCCAATATATTACCACTCATTGTATTGAAAATTATATTATATAAACTATATAATAAAATGTGATTTCTTGGAGTTTAACTTCAATACCCCAATTAAGTTCTCATATTTTAATCTTGTAGAAAAGGGAAATTATAATTTTTGAAACCCTTTTGGATGCAACATTGTCTGAAAACTTTAGATACATCAATCCCAATTCTAGAAAGGATTGCTTGCACCTTTGCTATGTTATTAACAAATTGGCTTAAATTATTGTCAACAAACAATATATCCTTACCCTATCCTTACTTTGGTTGGTAACAATGAAACCTTGTAGGGATATTTCTTTTATGACCCCACCACCAATACAGTTGTTGAATATAGAGAGTTTATTTTGACTAGGTTCCTTCTCATGGTTTGTTGGGATCTCTCGCATTACTACTTTTAGAATATTCTTTAGATGAATCTTAGTGTGTTGCAATGGATCACGCTTCTTCTCATCACCATGTAGGTCTTTTTCTAGCTGATTCCTATTGTGTTTTAATGGACCCTTGCCCTTCAAAACATGATATTAGTCCTTGCTTTCTTTAAGAATACTTTCTCAAGTACTCCTACAATAGTTTGTGGACTCTTGTGGTTGATGTACACCCTATTGATGGCTCTGGTTTCCCTCAATTTTTCAAGATGCTCTTGTCAGTGGCTTATCGACTCCTAATGCTGTAGATGACAATGTTCTTGTCAATGGCTTGTCTAGTCCTCATGTTGTCGATACTCTGTGTAGTTCGACTTGATTCTTGAATGATGATGGTGACACCTTGCATGAATCCCTTGCCCTGATGCCTCTTCCTTTGAATAGGTCAAGGACTACATATAAGGGGCTATCTCCATGTTTGTAGATGCAATAAAGTTTCTTGTTGGTCTATCTGGAGGAATCTCCTCTACCTCGAGCTCTTCTTGCTAGATCGCAAATGGTTTTTAAGGAGAAATTTGATGTAGCTAAGTTCCTTGTTGGTCCATTTGGGTACTATAAGGAGGAATCTTCCCCTCCACAAGCCATTATTCAATATTATGACGTCTCTTCCAAACTATGACATCTCCCACCTAAATATATCTAGAGGTTAGTACTGGTCGTTGATGATTTTAGTGGATTTTTGTCATGGAGTTTACAGGGTGTGATTTGCACTCCCTCCACCCCCTTCCCAAGTAGTATCTAGGAAGTAAATTTGTAATGTTGTATCGTAATGATATCTTTCCTTGACCCCTATTTAGCTCAAGAGGGGGTGTTGGGATTATTGTTGTAATTTGCATATGTGGCCGTGAACCATTCTTGTGTATCATTATGCACTTGTAATTATGGCTAAGACTAACATAGTCAAACTTAATATGTAGGCTCAATAACACTCTTGAGGTGTGTGCCCTTATTTTGTGATCCCATCACCCCCTCTTGAAGGGATTTTTCACTGAAGTTGTATATAAATATACTATTCAAGCTCATTTGTACAATCTCTTGGGTGCACTTTTGTATTTTTATTGCATTTGTGCTTGAATTTTGCACTATTTCTCCAATGCACTAGACCTATCTCTCTCTAGCGCACTTTTGTGAGGAGGCTATCTCAAAATTTGGGTAAGATTTGGTTCCATCAACTCTTTTGTCGACTCCTATAAATCGCAACACCTTTTTTCTTTCTTTCACAAATGGAGTGTAGATTAGGAGTTTAAAATTCAAAATTTCTAAGGGGATCCAAGCTCTTAACAAGAAATTTCCACTAAACCCCTTGATGTCCTTGAACTCAAAGTACTACTTAACTTCAATCCAATACAAGTTTTGCATTTTTTTCTCTACATCTACCAAGCTTGAGTATTTTCAACAATTTTTTTGTCTTGCTCCTTGCTTCTTGAAACATTTGGGTCCTTACTAAGTGGATTTCATAGAGCTATATTGCTCGAAATGTTAAAACCCCTTAGAACCTCTTGGAGACTTCTTGTTCTCAACCAAGGTTGAGTGGGAGTGGGCGCAGGGAGCAACATTTTCAAAAGCTCCTAGTTCTAGAGCGAATCAAGAGAAGTTTTATATAATATATATTTTTATATATTTTGATGCATATATGTCAACAAAAGCATCTAGAATGATGAATGAGATATAAAAAGCATAAAAACATGCATTGAACCATATAATATCAATCATCTAGAAGTTGTAATCTTCATCAACAACATCCAAAAGCTAGTAACATACAACATATTGAGTCTCATGATTCATCAATCTTAGAGTTTCAAGCTTTCAAAATTCGATATATAACATTTATCATCATTGATCACTAAAGTTGTAACTTGTACTTGTAACCAATGTTGCACAACTCGTACTCGTATAAGACTCGTCCGACCATTGACTCGTCAACTCGTATAAGACTCGGGAACGATCCATATAAAACTCGTATAAGACTCGTCAAAATGCAAGAAAAAATTAAAATATGGTAAATTTTAAGCAGAAAAAGAAACTAATGATAATTCAAGTCCTTATAAGTTATAAAAACCACAATATATGCAATAATTCATAACAACATCTTATATCTATAAAAGTACAACATAGCATATTAGATTTTTGTAAGCAAAACATTTAGTTATTGAATAAGAAAAGGAATCATGATTCCATAATTAAAATAAAAAATGTCAGCCAGTTCAAAATTCAAATACATATGTCATAAATGATAAATGATTGTCTCATAACAATCTTGAGTCTCATCACTCATGGACGACGACGCCTATAATAAGCCCTCGTGGAGCTCATGGTAGCATCGAAAGGTTGAAGCAACTGTGAGGCAGGTGTATTGGGAGTCTCCATTTGAGATGGCAAACTAGAGAGATCCTCAGTCTCTTCATCAAGCAAACTCAAATCAGGGAGCTCCTCCTCCATAACCCAATCAGACTCTAAATCAATAGTATCCAATAAAATTGGATCTGTATCCTTTGGTTGCACTTGTTTTGTGAGCATTCGAAGGTTGTAGTAGATGAAAACCAACTTCTCCAACCTCTCATGCTCCAAATTGTTTCTCTTTTTGCTGTGGATGTGCTAAAAAACTGACCAATTGCGCTCACAAGAAGAAGCACTACATGGTTGACTCAGAACTCTGATGGCGAATTCTTGTAATTGTGGTGCCTCAGAGCCACAATCTATCCACCAATGAGCTGTAAAAAAATAACAACAAAGATTATCAGTTTGCAATGCCAAACATATAAAAGAAAACTAGTAAAATTACAAGCTAAGTTCTAACAATTTGCACTTACAAGGCATTTTCTTGTCCTTGAGACGTTGGCTCGAGCTGAATCCAAACATGCTAGATGCTTCCTTGTACATATCTCATTGTAGGTTGATTTTGTCTTGAATATCTACATCCGGGAACATCTTCTCAATGCATATCATGACACCTCTCATCACCTCGGGATCTCTTTGAATGTTAGACCCCTCATTATAGAATAAGCTCGGATTGAGATATGCTCCTGCTGCATGCAATGGTGAATGTAGTTGTCTGTCCCACCTGGAATCAATAATTTGCCATATAGGGAGATATTTAGATTCATCTCCCTTATAGAGAGTCTTGATGGCCTCTTTGGCCCTATCCATGCCCTCATAAATATATCCCATTGGAGGTTTCTCTCCATCCATCAATCTCAAGACTTTCACAAGGAGCTCAGTGAAGTTGACAATCTCAGTGACTTTGTCCCACAAACTATCACCAAAGACAGATGCTTTCACAGACAATGCTTCTGGTTTTGTGCTATCTTTCCCAAATACCCATTGTTGACTACAAAACATTCTTTGCAAAGCTTGGTACTCATACAAAAGGCTTTGGAGGGAAAGAAAGTTTGTAGCAAACCATGTGACAGCTGGGCGACTAAGCTCACCCTGTGTGAATTCCCTCATAAGGTTCAACACCCAAGCATGATTATAAATATACTTGGTAATTTGCTTGCATTCTTGCACAACATCTTGCACCCACTCCAACTTCCCAATATCCTCTAGTATCAAGTCTATGCAATCAGCAGCGCATGGAGTCCAAAAAATTGTGGGATATTTGGCACAAAGCAACCTTCTAGCTGCTACATAATTTGCTGCATTGTCAGTGATTACTTGGACAACATTTGCAACCCCAACTTCCTCCACCACATCAGCCAACAATGTAAAAATCAAATGTGCATCTTTTACATTTGCAGATGCATCAATGGATTTTAGGAACATGGTTCCTTAAGGGCAAGCTACAACAAAATTTATTATTGTTCCACCCCTCTGATCTGTCCACCCATTAGACATAATTGTACAACCTGTAATTTTCCATTAGCTTTTAATGCTCTCCAATTGTTCCTTGACACACTCCAACTCCTCATCTAGCTCTTTCCCCCTAAGTGCATTATAAGATGGGGCTTTGTATCCAGGGCCAGCACTTGCAATGGCATCCACCATGGGCTGATAAAAATATGACATTGCATAGTTGAATGAAAGACTGTTATGGTACCAAAACCTCCTCACTGCCATATCTGCCTCCTTCCTCTTCTTTTCATTAAAACTATCCAAGGATGGTTGAGATCCTAGAGTTGTACTTTGAGTGAAGAAAGAAGAGGTTATACTCCTGTTTGCTGCAACACTTGAAGAGGAGTTACCAATACCCGGACTTTCAATCTGTGTTTCACTCTGAGATGAAGATCTACCTATCCCAACAATCTCATCCTTCCTGCTTGCCCTCTTAGAAGTTTCTTCTTTAATGGCTTCCAAAGCAGCTACCATTTCAGTAGTGACTTCATCAGGGCAATTTTGACAACATCCCACGCCATTCTTGAGAATTCTAGCTAGGTGGTATTTTAGCCTGTTTATTCCTGCATGCATTGTGGCATTGCAATAATTGCACTTCACATGGTGGTCATTACCGACAATGATTCGTTGACCATGTGCCCATGCTGGATCACGAGACTTTCTATACCCCTTTGGTGGCATGGTGACGAAATTTGGAAGAAAAAAAATAAAATTTTAAAATCTAATTCATATTTTTTAATTTTTTTTTGGTTATTAATTTTTTTTTAATTTACAATTTTTTTTGGCCCTGTGGCTGAGTTTCTCAGCCACACAGGGCCATTGTGTGGCTGAGAAACTCAGCCACAGGGCCTGCAGGCTCAGGAGGCAGACCGTAGGCCCTGTGGCTGAGTTTCTCAGCCACACAACGACCCTGTGTGGCTGAGAAACTCAGCCAAAGGGCTTGCACGCTGAGGAGGCAACTTGCAGGCCCTTGTGGCTGAGTTTCTCAGCTACACAGGGCCGTTGTGTGGCTGAGAAACTCAGCTACAAGGCCAAAAATATTTGCAAATTGCAAGTGAACAAAAAAAAAAAATATTGAATTGATTAGATAAATTTAAAAAAAAATTACATGCAAGCAGCTAGTTGCAAAGCAACGAAACGAAGATCATGAAGCCTATTTGGACAATGTGCTGCTACTCCGCCAGTGCTGCTACTTCGCCAATGCTCTGACTCCAACTTGCTGTTACAATGTGCTGCTACTTCGCCAGTGCTGTGACTCTGCCAGTGTGCTATGACTCCGCCTATGCTGCTACTCTGCCTATGCTGTGACTCTGCCTTGCTGCTACTTTGCCTGTGCTGCTACTCTCCCAGTGTGCTGCTACTCCGCCAGTGTTGTGATTCTGCCAGTGTGCTGTGACTCCGCCTGTGCTGCTACTCTGCCTGTGCTGCTACTTTTCCTGTGCTGTGACTCTGCCTTGCTGCTACTCTGCCTGTGCTACTACTCCGCAGTGCTGCTACTCTCCCAGTGTGCTGCTGCTACAATGTGCTGCTACTTCGCCAGTGCTGTGACTCTGACACTGTGCCGTGACTCCGCCTGTGCTGCTACTCTGCCTGTGCTGTGACTTTGCCTTGTTGCTACTCTGCCTGTGCTGCTACTTCGCAGCACTGCTACTCTACCAGTGTGCTTCTGCTATAGTGTGCTGCTACTTCGCCAGTGCTGTGACTTTGCCATTGTGTTGTGACTCCGCCTGTGCTGCTACTCTGCCTGTGCTGTGACTCTGCCTTGCTACTACTCTGCGTGTGCTGCTTCTCTCCTAGTGTGCTGCTGCTACAGTATGCTGCTACTCCGCCAGTGCTGCTACTCTGCCTGTGCTGCTACTTCGCCTGTGCTGTGACTCTGCCTTGCTATTACTATGTGCTGCTACTTTGCCAGTGCTCACTTCGCTAGTGCTGCTACTCTGAAAGGGAGAGAGGTGCTCATAAAACATTTCCTTCCCTCCAAATTCCCTTTTCCTCCACCTTATTTCCAAAAAAAATAGAAAAAAAAAAAAAATGAGAAAAATCCAAAAAATATGCTTTTGTTGAGGGATGGGTCTTATAGGGGTCCGATACGGGTGCTATGAGAAACTCACGGGTCTTATGTGAGTAGGCAGGTTTAATGTGAGTTTGCGCGGGTAAGGGTAGAGAGCATGGGTTCTATGCGAGTGACCGGCTCGCTATATAACCCGCAAAGACCTGCGTGTACCCACGAGTCTTATACGAGTGGTGCTTCTCTGCTTGTAACCATTACCATTACCAAGTAACCAAACAATAACAAAGAATATCTAACATGAAATGAAATGTTTCTACTTTCAACTTTCACGAAGCATCATATTCATAATTCATTACTAATGAGTTATAATTGCCAACTTCAAACTTCAAACTTCAAACTTAAATTGTCATATATTGTTTACAAAAAATATCATAATAAACATGAAAGAGTCAACAGTTATAAGAACTACTAGAATCTGGAAAAGACAAGTAAGTCTATTATCTATTGCTAATGCTTGGGGCGTGGGCCTCTTGTTGCCATGAGAAATGAATTAGTTATAAAAAGCATAAAAACATGGATTAAACATGAATTTTTGAGAAAGCATGTAGAATAATGAATTAGTTATAAAAAACATAAAAACATGGATTAAACCATATAACATCAATCATCTAGTAGTTACAATCTTCATCAACCATAGGTCTACAAGTTACAAGTTTTGATTTATATAGCATGTAAGTGTGCACATAACCAAAATAACATTGACTGCAATCCATCTTTGAACCGAAAATACATCAACAAACAAACTCTAGATGGTCTCTAGCATCCAAAAAATCATGTTACAACAAATACCTACATATAATCAAAATAATTTCCTATCTTGGGATCTTTGTCATTAATATCAGCCTCTAAGCATTAACATAAGATTGAAAAACGTAGCCTGTCAAGTCAATATTTTGTTTGAATGATGGGTACATTTTTAAGCGTCATGATAAAGGAGTTCGACACAACGTTGCACGAAGCGGGGACGCGGAAGCGTCATTTCCAAAAAATCTAGGAAGCGAAGCGTCTCGGAAGCGTCTACTATATATATATTTTTTTATTTTTATTTTTTTGCATTTATATTAAAAAAATATCCAAAATACCAAATTAATTGTAGAAGATATGGAAGCATGCATATTTGTACATAAATCAAGATAGATATGACATCCATTGTACATTAATGATTAATTTTTGAGCATCAACCATTTAGATGCATCAACCATCTATAATCTAGATTCTTCTCCTCTTGTCTAGCCTTTGCCTCTACCTTGATTATCTAGGGACATTAGTCAAAATTGCCCAATTTTGATCAAACCCTAATGCAAGCCTTAAAATATGGTAGAAAGAACTTAACATGCTTGATCGATTATTTTGACTTGATTGAAATGTAATTTTTTGCTAACGACATGACGAAGGAGTTCAACAATTAACACCACCAACACTAGGGTACATATAGGGCTTGGTGCTCTTGATTAAATGCTAATCACATACCCTCATACATGATATAATCTAATGACATGCCACCATACCATTGATCCTGAATTCCTGAAAACTGTTAAGTCTGTTGAATTTTGAATAGGATATGAAATTCTATTTTCTCCATATGAAGTCCGATCAGGCTGGAACCACTCTCAAACATCCTGAGTCATTTCATGGTAATGTTAAAAATTTAAGTAAAAGAGAGCTTATATTTTTTTCATCCTATCCCTAACTCAGCGCTAACTCACCTACTAACCCAACCAAAGACAAAAATTAAAAAAAAAAAAAAATCAAAAAAATCGTTTTTCTGACCTACATTAGTCGGATCCGTACGGTGCTGTACGGAACCGTCGGTGATCTGTACGGATCCGTACAGGAATCGCGGCGCTTCCGTATGGCGATCCGCCGTACGATCCGCTGATCCGCTGTACGGAAACGCGGATCCGAACGTACGGATCCGGATTTTCCAGGAATCACAATTTTTTTTGTGAACCGCGTTTCCGAAATTCGGATCCGCGGTTCGGGGTGCGGATCCCGTACGGGACGCGTTTCGGGGCTTGGAGCCGGGGGGGGGGGGTTGGGACGTTTCCTGCAACATTGGTTCGACAACCAATGGCACTAACATCATGGTATATAGAGGGATGGGTGCTCTTGATTAAATACGAGTTCCATACCCTAGTACATGACAAAATCGAACGAAAACATTGCAATCCTCCCAATCCTGAAATCCTTAAAAACTGATAAGTCTGTTGGATTTTGAGTGAGATCTATAATCCTACATTCTCCATGTGAAATCCAATGAGGTCGGAACCACTCTCAAACATCTTGAGTCATTTCATGGTAATGTTAAAAATTTAAGTAAAAAAATGAGAATGAAAGATAAAGGACAATGTCACTTTTACTGTAAGAATTTAACATGACCATGAATTGCATACCAATACTAGGGGCATAGGCTTGATCACTAGGCAACCCTTCTCAAAAGTTCCTGTTTCTTTGAAAAAAAATTGAGTTTGGGACGTGTTTGCAATTTTTTTTTACGAAAAGAGCTAGGGGGTGCTCTCAACCTTATTTGAGGGGCATATTTAGCTTGAAAAGAAACCTAAACACCCTTTCCATTATATTACCAATGTCTAGGAACTTGGCCTTTAGAGCTTTTTTAAATAGATCCATCTTTAGAAGATTGTCACCTCGAATTTAGACCATTTTGGAACACATAGTTGTTTCTGATCAAGAAGACATCGATACTTTCCATCCATCATTGCAAAATTATTTTCTTTGGAGCTTTTCAGTTTCCTTCTAGATTTATTATACGGTTTCTAAGATTGAGCTATGCTAAACATGAATTATCTACAACATTGTTTGATAATTGGTAATCTACTTGTGTTAGTCAACCATCTGAATCCACAAGAAGAGCCCATCCTTGAGTGTTTTCAATTACTTCCAACCAATCTTTTACATTGTGACCTTTCTTTACAAGTGGCACTAAAATTTTTGGTGGGCATGTTGCCTTGTTTAAAGTTTCAACCTCTAGGTGGTTTTACTTTGAGAAATGGATGAACTATTAAAGATCAAAGGAAGAAATTTCAAAGGGAAAGGATGTTTGTAACCATATATTGTTGTTGTTGAGCCTTAACAAAACTAAGGTAACTAGTCTTTGACACCTGTAAGAATTCTTTGTTAGAATTCCACTTCTTCAAAGATAGGGGGTGGAGATCACTACAAGATATATTACTTGGGGGCTCAATTCACAAGTCCTAGATTCGGCATGACCCCACCACTCAACCCTGACTTATCTAGGGGTACATGTTTTTTTTCTATGCTGGAGTGCCAATGTTTCTTTGTGCACTTTTAGAATATTCCCTCAAACATCTCTTTTCGGCGCAATTATCAAACCATTGGAGGTTTGGACACATGGTCAACTACTAGTCAACTAGGCATGAGTGTAATGAGTCAATCGATGACGCGCCAACATATGATCTATTGAAAACAAACTAATTTTTCCTTAGGGCATTGTCTAAGCTGAGTTTGGCACCCATCCATTATGCCTCAAGGGCATTTTCAGGTTTGTCTTCTTTCTTCATAGGGTGTGCACCCTAGGGTTTTAGCAAGAGGAAGGGAGATATCACTATTTTTCCCTTTGTTCTATAGAGGAGTTTGCCTCTATGGATCTCCTTGGGCTTAGGCGGTGCTGGTTTTTAGATGATTCTTCGCTCCTTCAGTCCATTGACATCGCTATCAAATGTTGTGCCCCCTTAAGGTTTTCTTTTCACATTCGTAAGCCAATTCCTTTCTCCAAAAGGGAGGATTAATATGGCAACAAGAGAAGAGATTTACTAATAGTTTATCCAGGGTACTTCGATTTTGCTTCATAGGCACCTGACCCTAATATTACCTTCTACTTTGAGCGCTTTCTGTAGTTGATGGATGGGGATGGCCTCGTTTTCTATCCAGATTATGTTTGGTGCCATTGATCCCACAAGCTTAGGATTTTGCTTGGCCAATTGAGGGTTTGTTCTATCACTCAAAATTCTCCCTTGAAATCTGCCACAAATTTCTTAAGGGGTTCCAAATATACAATTTAGGCAAGGAGCCTTTTTATGAACACAATCCCCTCTCTTTTGAGAATCAATGCTTACTCTTTTTGGGGGTATATCCTTGTGTGATTCTTTAGATATGCCTGTTGAAATTTGCAACATGAAATATTGAAAATGGCAACAAGAAGAGGTTTTTAATTTAAATTTCCCTTAATTAAATTAGAAGTAAATTATAATTCCACATCACATGATAGCTTGTACGAGTTAACTAAGTCAGGAAGACTTAGTTTGTTCTGTGAATTCGAGTTGAGGGTCAAACTAGAGGCATGTAGAGCGTCCCTTACTTTTTAGGAGCCTTGGTTGAGTTTATTTTGAGTTGTAATTAATTAACTTAATTTATTTGAGTTAAAATTAATTTAACTAGTTCTAACTGATGGAGGAATTAGTGAGAGGTCAAGTGAATTAAATCTGATTTAATTCACGTGCAGTGATCGATCAGATAACTGATAATTCACTAAAAATAGCTCGTGCATGTTAGTTTTGAGGAAGACTCAGTTGAGATTGGAGTTAAAGGGAAGTGTACTATCAGCTGTATAATTATCTGGGTTGTACAGGTGGTGCATGCAGTTAGAGGAAGAGCCTAAAGGAACTGCACAATCCAATGGAGGAAAATTTCTATTAAATAGGGGCCTAATTCCTCATTGAACTGTGCAAGGAAGCAAGAGCTTGGAAGGCTAGGAAATTGGCTAAGTATTGGCCGGAGTCAACCTAGGAAGCATTGAGACAGACAAAGATAGTGCAAAGAGCTCTCAAGCCTGAGAGAAGCATTTTATTGTTATCATATTCTTTGACTTATGCAATATACAGATATCAAGGTTTTTAGCTGAGGCTTTCCCCAGATAAATCTTTGTGTTGTGCGATTGAAATTCTTTCTCTTTCTTGTTCATGTGATTTTGCGATCGTAATTGGTTTTCGCAATTTGTAGAGTAGATTCAAGTATTTTGTTTTAGGATATTACAAATATCAGTTTGAATCTACGTGGATTTTCTACAATGCCAATGTAGCTCTTTAGAAAAAGAAGTTTGAGAGAAGAATAGAAAGAAAACCAGAGGAATTTAATAGGGAAACCGTAATGAAGAATCCTGTTAAAGAATTGATTTTATATTGGACTATAACACCAAAAGAATTCAGTCACGTTGAATGAATCTTCACAATCATAAAGATTGCTAGAGACAAGTAACCAAAACAAAATAGCGATTTTATTTTCCAGAGCTGCTTGCATTCTATTTATTATAATTCTGAGTTATAAAGAATCTCTAGGGATTGACAAGAACGGCTACATCAATTCCTATTCACCTTGAAACTTTGTGGAGATAGACATGATACATACCAGAAACCAACGGAACATTGTCTCTAGGAATACCGCTGATTGCAGTGTTACACATGAGTTCTGAATGAAAAAGGAAAGAGGGAAGAGGATGGAGAACAGAGAACACATAAATTTGGAACTACAACATCTTTTATCAGTGAATAGGGCTGAATACAAAGGATCCAAAGATGAACATTCTTTCGAAATGGCAGATGCTTTCTAAAAATATCAGAAGATTAGTCTCATGAAATAGGCACCATGCTTTTCTGAAAATAGCAATCAGCTCATCCTCTGAAAAACAATCCCAATCCTTCCGAAAAATGTTAGTAAATAAATGCCAAGAAAACAGTGCCTTCTCTTCACTAATAACTGCAATCTTCATTCAAAAGGTAGTGCCCTATCCCAATCAGAACAACAACTTTAACACCATAAGATTAATAATTTAATCACCCGGAAATAATGGCCTTCATGTGCACCGAAGCAAAGCCCTCCCTTGTCTAAAATACAAGAAGCAATTCTTCTCGAACTAAACAACACTATGTTAACATCAACTTTATGTCTATGATTAGTAGGCTTATCCTTTAAGAAAAGAAGTGCTACTCTGCCTGTTTTTCTAATTACAACTTCAAGGATTCATACACACGGATTGTCCTTCCTCTGAGATAACACTTATGAGAAGAAAGCATCAAAGGCTGACCTCTATCTGTTGCTTGTTATCTCAATCATACTAGACAACCAAGAAATATGAGGTGATTCTCCTAGAAATATTAGGTTGAGATGGGGTGAGGAAAGAACAAGATCTATGTTTGAGCATTTCTCTCATGAAGAGTAGTACAGCCTCTCTAGTTGGGATAGCTAAAGTGTAGAGAGAACCTCTTGAATCTTAGAAAATTAAATGATGATGGGTTTTGATCTCATAGTAAAAAGGGGCATAAGAAAATCAGATGCATCTCCATCTCAGGTTCTTGTAGGTGGCAAAATTGGCAAATCTTGTATGGGTGTAAGATGTAGTGATTGGTCTATATTTGTTGCAGCCCACTCTAAATTGACATAGGATGATCTTAGGTGTATGCTTCTAGTAACATCACGTGTATGATGAGTGAACTATGATGCTATCCTACAACTCCAAAATATGCTCCAAATAGAAAACTATCTTCAAGTTGAGGCTCTCCAAAGGGGTGATCTAAGTAACTATATTTGTATATGCTCTCTTGAGTGGCTTGGTTTAGGCCTTGTTTAGATGACAAGAGGTGGCTTGGTGCACCTAGAGAGTATCCAAAGGGGGTAAGGGATTTGGAGGGATGGCCATGCTTTGTATATGCCTGGTGTCAAGCATACAAAAGATGTTCAAAAAACTCTTTAGGTGCTTGCTCATGAGGAGTAAGTGAATATTGTGGTTTTTTTCTGAAGTCGAACTTAGGAAAAGCACACAAATTAATTTAATTGATTAATGTTGGCTATTGAGCTCAGTTTCACAAGATAAATAATTTAATTATTTAAGTGATTTAGATCTATTCTTAACCATTGATCTCAAGTAAAGCTTAGGATTTAATCCTAGCCATCCATCACTTAGGAGATCTAGGGTTTGAGATCTAACTCAATAAGAAATTATAAGAGGAGCCTAAGGGAGAGGAAGAAGACAATTTGAATCCTTGCGAGAGTGATTTTCTCAAGTATGAGTGAGAGACTCAAAACTGAAGAGAAGAAGAAAAGTGTGCAGTGAGGAGATTTCAGCAAGAAGAATTCAGGGGCAGAGATTTTGGAGAGTGAGGAGGCTGAGTTCCAGTGGAGGCTTGCATAGGGAGCCGTACGACCTAGGAGAGAGAGGCCGATTTCTCTAGTGTGCAAGGGCCTGTACAGGTGGAAAAGTGGAGACTGAACTGTAGGAGAAAAAACTGAGTTTTCCATGGGCTGAAAATATGCAAGGGCATAAATTTTCCAGCAGGCTGAAATTTCCAGGTTTTAAATTGTTGTATTTGTGCATTTTCTGAGGGTTATTTCCCTTGGTATAGGAGCTCTAATTTTATTGAATAATAGAAAAGTGAAGGAGAATTTTTTGGGAAATTTTTTGCTGTTATTGTGACTGATTTTCTGTTTCTAATTCTGCTGCAAAATTGTTACGTTAAAAAATAAAATGCTGTGTATTTATTTTCAGCAGTTTTGAAAAAAGTTTTTTACTGGATGAAATATTTTCTGGGTATAAAATAAATTGCTAGGAAAAAGTAAATCAGATCTGGCGTTAAAAATTAACATAGAAGAGCCAACCCGAAGAGAGGGGAAGAGCTACTGAGATGACGATGGGTAGCCTTCCTAAGTTGCACAAATCTAACACTTGGTGACTGGGATTTTGCACTTTCATGGGTGCTAGATTTTGCTGTAACAGTGACCAAACTCATACAGGCTGTGAGATGAAACAAATCTCTATCAAGCATTTATTGAGGCCCAATACAAGTGCACTGCTACACGGGGAAGTATTAAAAATGTAGCGAGCAAGGTCTTCTGGCTTGTGCCTTAGCCAGTGAAGACGTCAAATTGTCCTTCTAGTATGAGTGCAAGCTCATGAGTTAGATTTCAGTTAAGACGAGTTATTTCCAGTTTACTGGAATAATCATCAAGTTAGCATGCATAGAGTTGGAGCTTCAGTTAAGTGAAGTCTTTATCAGTTTTATTACAGAACAATGTGGCAATTACAAGTTCAGTTAGAGTGAGTTAGTCTTCAGTCTTGATTGAAGGATGGGCGAGTTAAGAACTCCAATGTTGATTGGAGAGAGAAAGAGTGTCACTCTCAGTTAACTCGTCAATCAGAACTCGAGTTCTAAATTTGAACCGAGTCTCCTTGCATGCTCGAATTGGGACTATAATGAGGAGGATAAAGGCACATGAAATCATAGTTTTGTGTACAAAGGGTTGTGAGACAAAGATACTTAGAAGTTTGTGAGAGGAGCCTTGATTTTGGAGAGTGCAGTAATTTTTTCCTAAGAAATAAGAAAAACTCAAGTGCAAGGATTTAGGGGTTGGTTGTGTGCAGAGAAGAGGAGCTGGGGTCCAAAGAAATAGGAGGCTGAAGTGCACTAAGAAATAGGGCACAATGTGCTAGAAAATAGGACTTGAAGTGCACAAGGAAATAGAAGAAGTGCACAAGGATTTAGGGCTGCCAAGTGTGCAAGGATCAGCATTCATCATTGTTATGAATATAATTTATATAAAAATAAAATAAATATAAATAATAAATAATCATAATAATGATTAATTAAATATTCATTAGTTAAATGAAAGACATGTCTAAAAGACGTGACCATTCATGAAGGGGCACCTGCTTAGGTATATAAGCGGGCCCTCATTGTAACATTCAATCTTCCTTGTACATTCATCGTATTAATAAAAATATATTACTTACGATACATTTGTGTATTTACAATTTCAAGTATATATAACTACAAGTGTGGTTGTGTTAGCATTGCCCAATAGGGGGCTGGGGAATGTTACACTCAAGCTCCTTTATAGCATTGGAATTTAGTTGTATTGTTAACAAGCATCAGCATCTCCAGCAGTGACACATTTCAAGTTGAAATGATCTAGATGTCCTATTGCACTTGAGCATAAATTAACTGAAATGCCATTAGAAACTAAATTCTAGACCTTCTTTGATTTTGAAACTAAATAAGATCACGATCTTGATATCCTTGTGAAAATTATGTTGGATAAACCAAAGCAAGTCACAAATTGAAGCTGTAATGAGACCAAACACCGCATCCCAATACATAATAGAATTTGTCAATTTTGCCATATGTAGGAGACTGATATAGAAGAGCACTTCATGTGCTAGGTGCCCCATATATTATGAGATACGTGGGCAATATCCTTGTTTATATTGTAATTCAACAAGGTCCCTTGCTACTTGTTAGAATTCCCTTGAACCTATCACTTGATATTTAATTCCTAGTAGAAAGCTGATCCACTGAATACATACATAGCTAGGTTCCTAACACAAATTTAGCATAAGAAAATTTAAATAGCCGATCTCAATCACATATGACACAGATTTATGCCCAATCACAATTCTTCATTTAACAAATTAATTTGAACCTAGTTGGGTTCCTGTCTTGGGATAATGTCCCAACTGAGGAATTACATATACAACAATAAACCTGGAGTTATCCACCTGATCGAGCCCTAGATCTGTCCTTTGATCTTCCTCGACTAATCTGGATCTGTCTTCCTCACTGCGCCTTGTACCTTCCTCGTATCGTGCGCATTTGAGTATCACACTCGTCTTACTAAGGCTAGTGCCGTTTTATATTGTGTCTTCTCCCTCTCCCTAGCCTTGCTTTTATAACTTTACATTGAGCTAAACCTTAACCCTAACCCTATCTTATGTGATTAACAATGGAGATTAGATCTCACCTCACTTATCTGTTGAAAAGTGTAACTAGGTCCCATCTTCATAATGACTTGTAATTATGAATTTATGTAATGAAGAGACAAATATAATAGAATGTATTTTGTAATGTTTGCCTCATGGGTTTAATGAGCAAGGAGTTTTTATTCTACGTAAAAGACTTCTTGATGTCCTTAGGGATTTGTTATCTTGTCATAA
This sequence comes from Pinus albicaulis, assembly GCA_034641835.2. Lineage (NCBI taxonomy): Eukaryota > Viridiplantae > Streptophyta > Pinopsida > Pinales > Pinaceae > Pinus > Pinus albicaulis. The sequence continues at coordinate 819,640,178 of CM076575.1, forward strand.
ATATAATTAGAGTCATGTGACACTTGTGAATGGACAAATTATTGATGTAATTGTATAATCCAAGACCTTGTCAACTAGTCACTTGACTTTGTGAAAACAACCTTAGTTTTATGCTATCCTCATATACCTCCTAAAGGTAGAAACTGTCGTTTTGTACATCTACTATTTCTGAACATTTTTGGGCTTGGAGAACTGCTCGTTTGTGTCCGGAGCGTCTGTTACAGTGAGGAACACCTTTCGTTTTATGTGAAAAGGTTTCTGGCTGCCCAAGTTATGACAGTTTAGATCTGGAGGTATAAAGCATATGTTTTGCAGTTATGTTTCTACCTCTTTACACCACTCGTGAAGAAGTCTATTTAAGAGGGAGCTCTTGCTACTATCTACATCATCATCAACAAGGACGCTGGTAGAAGAAGAAAAACATCTACTCAAGTAAGTATCTTGATGACTTCATTTGAATCTGTCAAAATGACTTTCTGCAAGGAAATCAACAAATTGTTTGGGTCTTCAAACTTTCTTGCATGGAAGAAAAGGACAGATCTAAATCTGATTGAGAATGACGTCATGGACTATATCGAAGGGTTTGCAACTCGATCTTCAAAAGAAGACACTCAAGCTTATGCAAAATACATGAAGGGAGACATAAGAGCCCAAAGGATTCTCATAGAATCCATGAAGGGCTCTCTCATCCCCTATGTATCAAAACTAGAAACTTCAAAAGAAATATATGACAAATTGGCGGAACTATTCTCGGTAAGTACTGCAGGAGAAGTAATATCTTTGAGACACGAACTATACAAGTTGAAGTTGTCAAGAGAGGAAGGAATCACTTCAAATTTTATGAAGATTTCTGAAATACGAGATCAACTGCAGGAATTGGGAGAAGTAATGTCTGATAGAGAAATGACTACAGTGGTGCTGAATGCTCTACTTGAGGGATGGGAAAACTTCACTTCAAGCATCTATGGGAAGAAAGAAGCAACACCATTCCGGGATCTATGGTCTCTATGTAAAATAGAAGAGACAAGATTAAAAGCTAAAGCCGATAGAGGATCAAATGAAGAAAACCAAGCCTATGCTTCCATGCTAAGGAAAAAGGGAAGATTTGGTAAATCTGGTCCTCATAATAGAAAGAGAAATATGGACAAGATACGTTGCTATGGATGTAATGAACTTGGGCACTATAAGAAATATTGTCCCAAATCTAATAAGGACAAGAGGGAAAAGGAAGAAGCCCATGTCGCCAGAGAAATGGAAGAACCAGATTCAAAGAAACCTAAGAAAGAAGAAGTGAAAGATCTCTACTATGATTGAGATCATCTTCCTCTTTAAGAGGTATTTGTAGGTTGTAAAATAATATGTTACGATGGATTGTATATTAGATAGTTGCACCACTTTAGAATTGGCATCATGATGGAAGCATTGAAGGAGGAGCACTCGTAATAGGAGGATATCTGAAACAAATTTATGTGACAACTATGCTATGAAATAAGTGGCTCCTGGGAACCTCACTGAAAATAACATTTATAGAAGGCAGTCATCTAGATCAAGGTTCATCATTCATGGAAACAGGTGTTGACATTTTCTAATGGAGTCCTCTTTGGATTCACTAGTTAGAAATAAAGCAAAAGGTTTCATCGAGAATTATAACTTGCAGAATTTTGGGATTAGGATATGATGGCATATTGATGAAGCAGGTCAAGGGAATGAAACTCTTGATTCTAAGGAAAACTGCTGTAGGATGACTCAAAAGAAAAAGAAATGAAGTACATGTATATTTATGTTGACATCGGATACTATGAAGTCACGTCATATGGTTGTAGGTAGTATACTTCTATCTTTAGAAGTATGATCAAAGGAAAATATAATCTCCTCCGATGCACATGTTGTCAAAAGGCATGATCCACACCAGATGAATTCAACATAATATGTCCTCATATGCAATATGAGGTGGTTGCACACAATCAAGGAATTGCATAGTGAAGATTCTGGGAATGAAATAAAATTGTGTGGAGAATGAAAGGAAGAGATCATGAGAAATGCAACCATGGTAAGAGGCAGTGAACATCCAAGGAAACCAAGAAGACTCGACCAGGAAATCTCGTGGGAAGATATGTAGACTCTGATAGTAGTCTGGAAAAAATGGAGACCCTTGGCAATACATATCCGTAGGAGATGTGTCCACCTATATGAAGGATGCTGATGCCTACAAGAAGATGTCATGGTGAAATATCATCAGTAAGGTAAATTTTGATTGAAAGGTTCATATTTATCTAATATTTGGATAAGCTTATGTAGGGCTGCCAAAGGGAAGTATATATCTTCAACAGTTGATAACCATATGGCAGGGTTAAAGATCCTTGGAAGAAATATTGTTCGAAGGAAAGCAACATGTCATGAATCTAGATCAAATGAGAAGATTGATGGATTAGTTTCTGACAGAATGAAGACATGACCCATGGATGAAAGTGATGGATGATCTGCGCCCTATGAAGAGGTCCCAAAGATGAAGACTCCTCGACAACCAAGAAATTCATGACATTGAAGGAAGGAGTTCTTCATGAGCAGTGGGTGTTCCATAATTGTTGTTGTAGGTCCCTGATTAAGAGGGAGCTTGGTAATAAGTTTCTTACTTGGAAGAAACTTGGTAATTCCTAAGCCGAGAGGGAGCTTAGGCACATTCCCTTGTGGAATATGTCCTCAGTTGAGAGGGAGAGATAAACACATCATTCTGGTATTCATCTGGGAAGACAGAATGGAGGATTGGGTAATCATCTGACATTTCATACTCTATGAGGATGTATTAGGGCATCCAAGATAAGAGTAGTCGTAGAGGACCGATATTCTTTGAGGGTTGGGAATCCAGGATAAGAATAGTCCTGGTGGACATACCTTGAGTGAGCCCGGGTGGGTTATGATCCAAGAGAGACAATGATGAAGGTGTCTATAAATCATTGGTCTCACCAACATTGGAGCTCATGGTCTTGTGGAGAAATGGAGTTGTTAGTCAATGCCTTGCACTATGACAATGCTGGTTGATATGATGTTATACAGGTGGGATTACCAATCCGATTCTTCTTATGAGATTCTTCAGATTGAGAGTGACCATGTACCATTATGAATATGTTCGTAGTTAAGAGGGAGTGTTGAAAAATGTAACTAGGTTCTGTCTTCATAATGACTTGTAATTATTGATTTATGTAATGAAGAGACAAAGATAATAAAATGTATTTTGTAATGCTTGCCTCATGGGTTTCATGAGCAAGGATTTTTTATTATAGGTCAAAGACTTCTTCTTGATGTCTTTAGGAATTTATCAGCTTGTCATAAATATAATTAGAGTCATGTATATGAAGTCATGATACACTTGTGAAAGGACAAATTATTGATGTAATTGTATGCTCCAAGACCTTGTCAACTAGCCTCTTGAAGTCGGCTTAAAATAAGATTAAAAGTCTCCTTAGTAATGTCGACATACCTTCATGAGATCATGTCGGCCTACCTTCATGAGATCATGTCGGCCTAGAGCAAGAGACAGTCCTTATATAAGAGTGGACTGTGACCTCATTTGAAGACAAGAGATTTGGACAAGCTCTGTGATAAAGTGCGAAGTGAAAGGTCTCCAATTCGGTGCGAGAATACAAGGACTTTCAACGAATAAAAGGAACTGTGATTGGGTCAAGTAAAAGGTGCATAAAAGGGATTGCGATCAATTCAAAGGAGAGGCAGTGCTAGTCTCTGAATTGAGTTCATGCTCTTCGCATGTCTCAGAAGAACCGAAGTCACTCACAACGTGAAGGAGGTCATCTCCTATTCGGTCTTGGGCTGCCACATATAGTTCAATGGAGCCAAGGTCTATCTACAAGGTGCCATGATAATCACTGTTCAGATATTTCAGAGAGGCCGAAGATAACTACAACACTAAGAAGGGTTCTATATAAGGTTCAGTTCTAAGCCTTAGAGAAATCTGAAAGGTGCTGGAAAGAAGCCAAGAAGGAGTCTCTTGGAGGTCGAGGTCAGATCAAGGAAAGGGCAGAAAGGAAGGATATTGTTTAGGGCTAGGAACCGAGCTTTCCTAGGGCTGGTGCAGTGCAGTGCAAAAAGGAAGATCAACATAAGAAGCCGAGAAGAGCAAGTGACGAGGGTCTTGGAGGCATACTAGTGTCAAGGTTCTTTGTGATGGTCTTGGTACTTGTTAGTTGAAGATCTATAAGAAGAATTTTGATAAGGTTTTCCTCTCCAAGAGGGAGAGGTTTTGGCCTTGGCTTGAAAGCCTAAACATTGTGTCTCTTGTGCATTTGATAAATGACTTGATGAAGAACATAATAATCTAACGAAGATAAGATCTAAGTAAAAGAAGCATAACGAAAGTCCCAAGTAATTATCAAGAAGAGAAATTGTAATAAAAGCCCTAATTTCTCAACAAGATCAACATCTAAGATTAAAACTTGCTCACTAAAGTACATTATTTTACTTTTCCCAAATTCTTTTAGGAGATTAGATCTCACCTCACTTGAGATCAACGACTAAGATTAAAACTTGCTTACTAAAGTACATTACTTTAATTTTCCCAATTTTTTTTTAGTTCAATAAGCCAACATGCTAATATGTGCTTTTTTCTAAGTTAGACTTGGCAAAGTTACATTAGCAACCTGCTCACATTTTAGCAAGCAATCTAGGGAGAATGTGGGAATTTCTGCACCCCTAGACACAAGGCCCGTGTAGAAGTACCTACCCAAGATACAAAAATGAACACTACCTTATTTAATCTTCTAGACACATAGACAATATATATTCAACCCATATTCAAGACCACCAATCCAACATATCTTAGCAATTAGAGTTGTTAAGCACAATAAAGATAATCTGCCTAGGGATGTAGGGAACATTAAGTGAGTGAAATAGTGCATGCCCTCATGGTCCCTTGGTAGATGCCCTACTTGCATGTTTCCATAAAGACATACCTTCATTGCAATAGAGACTTGTTCACACTGGTTTATCAAATATCCTAGCACAAATATGCTTCCCAATCTTGGTTGAGTAAGATGGATGTAGTTCTGTTTAGCCTCAAATATTAGGAGAGTTCTTGTTGGTTGTTGTTGGGCTTCTCCTATGTTTAAACAACTAGGCATTACACTATGAGGGTTTGCATTGGCTTGCATATGGCGATGGATGATGACAATGATGCTTTTTCTTTAGCCTTTACATTTACTTCTTTCAATTTTGAGCATATATGTTTTTCTATGAGAGTTTTCCCTCTTGTTTTAGCCCCTTCAACATATTCTATTTTCATTTCATTTATATTTCTTTTTCACCCTGCACTTTGGAGTAGCTTCGACATTCCCACACTACTATTGTGGAATGCCGTGTTTTGTAGTCTCATTGACCTTTTTTGGTCACTTTGTGGACATATATTATAATTATTAATTATCTTATCTTATTTGACCCTGGCCAATGGTTGCTTTATAACCTTCCAAAATCTTCTTAAAGGATTTAGCCTCTTGCAACATGAATTGCTAAACTGGAAAAAATATCATTACAATGTGTGAACGAGTTAGAGAACCCAAGCTTGAGGGAGCATTTAACTCTTCCAGTTATTAAAGCCAAAATATTAACAAATTTGCACCATTATATTTCATACACTATACCAATTTATAAGGATACTCCTGTTCTTGTCATTGTGAACTGTATGTATCAACGCTCTGCAGTCATGATCTTGTTGAGGAGTTGCCTATAACAAAACCTCCTCACTCATGGTATATATTTCATGGGCAGTGATTGTCTTAATATATTAGCAATGATTTTAGCTTTGGTTTTGTACTCGAGGTTACTAGAAGAGAGAAGATTTTGGATAAAAGATCAAAGGAGGTGTCATTTAGGGATTTCAAAATTTGCTTTCATTTTTGTGATTCTTCAATAACATTTACAAAAGAATTTTCATAAATAAGCACTGTGAATTGAATCTATTTAAATTCTATTATGGTATTTTGGGGTGTTATGGAATATGTGAGCAAAATATTAGTGCTCTTGAGGACATTAGATACCCACATGCTAAAATTGGGGACAAAGAGAGGATTGGAGCTCTAATGGTAAACTAAGCCTTTAAATCTTATAGTGAGGTTATGTCACACCTTCATTTCACCTTGTAGATGTCAGCTTATGGGTATTGTTTTATCTTATAGTTACATGGGCATATGCCATATATTTCATATGTCTTTGTCTTTAGAGGACACCTAATTGCCAAGCTCACCTATTTGAAGAGTGCTTTCTCATTCACTCCTGAAAATTCTAGTGTTCCACGGGGAAACGTCCCCCAGGGTCGGGTGCACACACCCCGTGCACCCCACACACTTGGGACGGGGAGTCTATTAGGGGTGCGTTTCCCCCCACACCCTTTTTGGGGAGTCTTGGGGAGACGCAAGGGGGTGCATTTCACCAGTGTGGGGGACGAGACTCCCCAAAAGGGGTGTGTCTGGGCGTCCCCCCTCAAAGGAAAGCATAAAATCTAGTTGCAGTGCAAAGTTCTCTACGTCTTGTACATAGGAAGACACCAGAGTATCGGAGGGGACGAGCAACACGATGATGAGGATGGACCAGATGAGCTGCATCATGGTTTGGTTGGAGTTTCGTTGGTTACTCAAGAGAGTGACTTTGACTCAAATAACGACATTCCCATTGATGGTCTCAATGACTTCATGCAACAGATGGATGTAGAGGACCAATCATTGAGATTGAGTCCTTGATGTTGATTTTATTTTCAATGCTCATTATCCATTTTTACTTTTCAGTTTTAAATTTTGCGCTGTGACACTAGATATTGATGACCTTAGACTGATTCTTGACTCTTGACTCTTAATTATTTTTGAGTTTGAAACTTTGAGTTATATAGATTTAGTGTTCAAACTTCAGTATCTAGTATATAGTAATATACTAGTATGTTTTTCTTTCAGTTTAGATTCTATAATGATGAATGACGAATTTAATTTTTAAATCAATGTGGATTGTAGAATGATGAATGTTGAATGATATGGATCAATGTATTTGAATATTTTGTTATTGAATTTTTTTATTGAATCTCATGGTATGGATGAATAATGAGTATGTCATATGAATGATGTATGTATCAAAATGAATGATGAGGATGGATCAATGTATGTCATTATTTAATTCAATTATGAATTTAAATTTTATGTGTGGATCAAATTTCATTTTTCAATGTATTGGTATCCATATAACTATTAGTCTATTTAATATTTATGTTTTCATTATTGAACAATGAATTGTAACTTGAATTATATATATATATATATATATATATATATATATATATATATATATATATATATAATTAAAAATTATATACCCTGACATCCCCCCGCACCCTTGAAATTTTCGTAAAATTTGAGGGTACACCCACACGTCCCCCCTGTGAGTCTCCTCGCACTCGCGTCTCCTCGCACCAGAGTCTTGGTGGAACATTGAAAACGACCTATGTTTAGTAGAAATTTGATATTTCAGATAGATTGCAGTTGTTTGATGCAATTGTGATGCCATCCATCCTGTGTTGGGTTTTGGGGACATCTTTTATCCATTGTTGAGTGGGCATCTCCATATTTAACAGGCCACAAAACATTGCAATATCTTGTGGTATGACTTGTCTATTAAAATTTGTAAGTGAATGTTATTGTTGTGGACCACAACTTTCCTACTATAAGTGAATTTTGATGCGTGGTAACGTTTTAGCCTAGGTTGCAGGAAATGCTTTCTCTTGTTTGTTTATATCAGTGAAATGTTTCAAAATGGTGAAACTTGTTTTAAAATGCCCTTAAAAAGTTTCATGTGTCGTTTTGCAATTTTGAAAGCATTTAAATTTTGGTTGTGTTTATGCTTAGCAAGAGAATATTTTGAGCCCATAAATTCACTTGAACAGTGCACCAAAAACCTCAGAAAACACTTGGTAAAAAAGCAAGTCGTTCTCCTGTTCGAATTGTCATTAACTTATATTCAAAATAGGATCTTGTACACCTTCTTCCTGCACTGCTTGAGTTAGAATTGGGCAATCTAATATTGACATATATAAGGGGAATAGGTTGCTTGCCCAATGAACAATTGTCATTTAAGTTTTAACCATCAACTCTTAAACAATGATGAATTAACACATGTAATTTTTATGAAATTGCCATATATCATATATGTATCAATTTAATTTTTGATCATTTTATTCCCATTTTCAAGAGAAGGAGCTATTCCAAAAACGATCTGTTGTCACATAGAATGTCTAGGCACCACGACAACGGTTCAGATCAGACGCTGTCACCCTGATCCCCAATCTCTCTATTTACGCTATCTCCTTGCAGACTAAGGAGGGTAGACCCTAATGAAATGGAAGAAAGAGAACTGGTTGGAAACCAACCAATTCAGGTGACACAGTCAAACAACCAAGTACTTGTTTAAGATTTAACGAGATTTAGTAGATTCGATTAGATTAAGAGTTTGAAACCAGTGCCTTATGGAGTCAATTATCCCGTTATGAAATTAGGATCAAGTCGCTGATAGCTAACTGCTGCTATGCAATGTTAACTTGCAATGCAAAATGCAAGGAAAATGATTTGAAGGGGCGAGATGAAACAAACTTCGAAGATGAAAGGTGGTGTTAAAAGCCTAAAGCACTTAGGTTATAAATAATTTGATCTAACCACTAAGTACTTAAGCAAGAGTGCCAATTATGAAGATGCCAAAATTACTCAATTAGAAGATATACAATTCGTCACAGATCCACAATAATAAGATATCAATCACACTTACTTGAAGAATTTCTCAAGACTTAAATATTCAATAACGATTCAATAATTCAAGTAAATGAAACAATACTTAATTACACATTAGGCCATTTTAATCGATAGAAAACGTTCAAAAGTTCAGATGCCAATAATCATCAAACCTAGCTGAATCATAAGAAAATAATTAGCATTTAAATCTCAATAATTAATCATCAATAAACACTATGAAATTTTAATGCTAAACAAACACTTCTTCAAACAATTTATGGATTAAATGATATTCTTAAAATAATGCAAATTAAAAAATTAAATTTTCTCCTATAGTCAAACTTAGGATATATTCTTTAGCAAGATTTCAGATCTGAAATATTAATTGCAGCAGTGATTTAACCATAGATCAGCAAACAAACGATATCGGCACCAATGGCCAAAATGAGTAAAAATAGTAAAAATTATTGAACTTGAAGAAAAATAAATTTTTAGGGCTTGATTAAGAGAAATTTCAGATCTGATATTTTTATTTCAGCAGTGAAACAGTGACAGATCAGCAAGATAAAACTGCCAAATATATGAAAACCTGAAAATTTCAATTTTTAGGCTTTAAGGGAGTTTGATTCAGTAATTTTCAGAACTGATAAGTTTATAACAACAATAAATTGATAACAGATCAACAAACTGAAAATACTGAAAATGATCCCCACTATGTCTAAAAATAGTAAGTTTTGCCGAAAAACTGAAAATACAGATCTTATGGACCTTATTTATGATATGCATCAGAAATGTTCAGATTTGATTTTTCATAGTTATGCAGTAATTTCCAGCAAGTTTCAAAGTTAGATCTAGGGAAATTTAAAGATGTCCAAATGGCAAACAATTCTGAAAAAATGAAGATTTTGCAATTCTAAACAATTTTGACCATATAAAATGTGTTATTAGGGCCTAATCATTTGTGATTCGTTGTAATAAAATTTGAAGAAAATAAGGGTTTAGAGATCAAACCCTTAGAGCCCAAGACTTTGAAGATCCCATGGTTGAAATTTTTTGAAATTTTGGGATAATGTTGCCTCTTGAAAATTAGAATTTTTGAGACCAAAATCCTGCAAAAATAGTCTCAAAGGCCTATGCGCCCTCAAGGGTCTAGATCTGGCTCAGATCTGAAGATTTCTTTGGCTGATTTTTCAGATTTATTCCTGCAAACAAATATTGAGCCCAAATTTTGCCCTCTAGGGTCTAGATTTGGCTCAGATCTGAAGATTTCTTTGGCTGATTTTTCAGATCTAATCCTGCACAAGTGAAAAGAGAAAAACCCAATACCTAATATGTAAAAAAAATAACAAAAATCCTAAAAAACCCAAATGTTAGAATTCAAAATTATGTTCCAAAACTTCAGATCTACACATGAAAATTACAGATCTATACAATATATTTACAGATCTATGCACAAGAGTTGCAAATCTGTCAGATCTGAGGAGCATAAGTTTGACTTCGCTCCCAGATCTGAAGATCTAAGGCTCTTACTAGCCAGATCTAACTTTAAATTCAATAAAAGTTAAGATAATTTTTTTTTTTTTTTAAATTTTTTTATTTAGGCACAAGCTCTAGAAAAACCCTGTAAAAAGAGAACTTAAGATAAGCTTGGGGAATTAGATTCGGAGGGCTCTTAAGATCTTATTTCCTTGGGAGTCAGCTGGTCCAGCTGAGGACTTTCCCAAACGCCCAATTCTAAATTCGAAAGATTTCTGCACACTTAAAGTTAAACTGTTAAATCAATAGACGAATAAGATAAAAGATAAAATTTTCAAGAGTTAGAGATAGTTGCTAACTCAATCCAATTAATATTCTTACCCTAAATCCAGTAACCTAAGCAAGATACTTGTGCAATAGATTACTCTACAAGAGCTATTAATCAACAATTTGTCAAAATAATCACCAATAGAATATAAAGAACAAGTTTACCATAAAATGCTAAAGAGGAACACTACCATCAAAATAGAACCCCAAAGACTTCATTTGTATTATTCAAAAATATTACAGGAGAGCTTCAAGAGCAAGTACACGATCAAGGATCAGATGATTATGACAGACAAAGACCTCTAATTTATAAGATAAAGTCTCCAACGATTAGTTCAGTTGATCCCTTTCAAAGTAATCTCGACTGTCGAAAAAGATTTGATTATCTTTTAATCCCATCCGTCGAAATTATAATTACTTCAAAAAATTGACTTTGACTTAACTACCAAGGCCCAAGGGTCCAAAATTTCTCAAAATTTTTAATATTCCCTTGGCCTGAGACTTTTAAAAATTTATTTTTTAGGGACTCACGAATTTTGCTTTTGAAGAATTTAATTTGACCTAGGACATAAAATTAATTAAATCTATGACTTAGGATTTTTAATTTAATCTGGCCAGAAAATTTAATTTTTTCACAAAGGAAAAATTCGTAACTTTTCATTAATAGATAAGTTACATGCTACATTTACTAGTAGAAAACTACCAAAAACTATCTGTCAAAGTATAAACTGCATATAGCCAAGCTCTGGCTATCAAAATACATACAATAATGCTACTGGTACAAACATAGATGTCTGCATATAACATCACCCGTAAGTTCGGTGCATAACTTACCGGATAATAGACAAGAAATATATAATAGCTGATACATAATCCATGGGAGATAAAGAGAAACAAAATGACCTCCCAAATAGGCTGTTCTATCCAACAACCCTCTGATCTGGTGCCTCATCCATAAAAGGCCTATGAAAAAACCTGTACACCTGTTCGCCAATCTGCTCTGTAATGTGCCATGTACCCCAAATAAGCTCCGAGGCTTCTTTGGACAACTTATCAGCCACTTGGTTCCGAGACCTGTAAATGTGAGCCACGGAGATGGAGTCAAATAATAACTTGAGATGATGAACCTCCCTCAGCAGTGTAGTCAGTGTGTGCGTGTGACAAAGTGCAAGATTATTGAACCAGTTGATCACAAGAAGAGAGTCTCCAAATATTTGAATGGAATTGCAATGTTTTTCTTGCGCAAAGAGCAGTAGAAGTCGAAGGCTTTGAAGTTCAGCAAAGTTGTTCGATCCAGGGCCCAGTCCCATCCTTATTTGATAATGGTGATGATAATTAATATATAGTATGGCACCCCCCCCCACATCCTTGTGGATTTGCCGCTCCATCAAAATAGGCCCAGGGTCGGCTTCGGTCAATCAATTCAGGGATAACCATCTTAGGGGTTCCCTGGTGTTTATCAACAAGTAGGTGGTTATAAGTAGCGATGATCGCAGCACAAATGCGATCCCCGTTTATCGGTTGGCTGTTGAAAATGAATTTGTTGCGGCCAATCCATACTTCCCAAGTAATGATCAGCGGGAGGTTCCACATTTTCGGGATATTGGCGTATAACTGCCACCAATGTCCAGGCTTCTAGTATTGTGGTCCCCTGCCAAGGATGTTGGCATCCCAAACTGTTTGCAGCCAGTGCCCATATATCCAAAATAACATTGCAGCGCAGAAAAAGGTGAGATGTGTCCTCACTTACTGTCAGGCAATAGCAGCACCTCGAGGGCCCATGGATGGCACGACGGTGGAGAAAATCCATGGTGGGGATGCAATGATTTAAGATACACCAAAATAAGATTCTGTGTTTATGTGGAGCTTTTAGTTTCCAAATGCATCGCCACCACCAGGCTATATGAGGTGGTTCCTTGTGCTATATAAATGATAGGTAACCAAGCTTGGGTGTGTACTGGCCCTTTGATGAGTAAGCCCATATCAACTGATCTTCCTGTTCTGTGAGCCGGGTGTTTGTAGCTTTTAATGCCCAAATGTAATTGTTCCAGTCCAGAAGACCATCCCGTGGGATGTCAAGGTCAGCCGCTGTCAACCAGCATTGTCCCTGCCAGGTAGTGTGAATCGGATCTGCTATCTGAGCAAGAAAGGTGATGCCTCTGTGTGCCAAGTGCTCCAATAGTGGATCAGGTAACAAGTGGTATTCACCACTACCAGACCAAGAGTCAGTACCAATACGAACAGATTCCCCAGATCCGATCTGCCACAATAGTCCCCTCTGAATAATATGAGCCGCTTTTGTAATCGCTTTCCATATGATGGATGATCCAGAGGTCGCCCCAATTATGTCCCTAATCCAATCAAGGGTACTTCTGGGAGCGATGTATTTTGCGACTATAACCTCCTTCCAGAGACTATTCCCAGTGATTAAATGCCAACACATTTTGGCAGCCAAAGCATTAGAGAAGAGATGGAGATCTTTGATCCCCCAACCACCCCACTGCTTGGGAATGTTGATGCGATTCCAAGCAATCCAGGCAAATGTGTTATCCTTTTCCTTGTTGCGCCATAAGAAATGTCTGCATATGCACTTAATGCGGTTTGTAACACCAATCAGTAGCCAAGCCAGGGTCATCCAGTAGATTGGAATGGCCTCGAGAATTGATTCAATGAGGACTAAGCAACCAGCTCTGGAAAGCCATCTATTATACCAAACATTGATTCTACGTTCAACTTTGGCTATGAGCTAGTTCCAATCTTTGATTTGTTAGTTGTTTGGTTTGATGAGATACCCTAAGTATTTCAGTCCCTCACTGATATTAATACTGACATATGCAAATAGATGCAATGCGTTGCCTCGTTCCCGAGCCAAACATCCGATCATGATGATAGAAGACTTGAGGGAATTAGGGATCATTCCGGTGGCTTTGTAAAAACTTTGGAGAAGTATATTAAATTGCACAACATCCTGTTCAGAGCCATCAAGAAAAATTAGTACATCATCCACGAATAATAGATGAGTAAGATGTAATATGTCATTTACTCGGAGACCATGAAAGGTACCCCGAGCCTTTGCATTTTTGATGAGAGCAGAGAGACCCTCCATAACCAGGACAAATAATAAAGGTGATAGAGGACATCCTTGGCGTAATCCTCTGCCCGCATGAAAGAAATCAGATGCAGTGCCATTGAAGAGGATGCTGAAAGTAGCATGACAAATGCATCCCATAATCTAGTTGATAAAAGTATGAGGAAAGCCAGTTTGTATAAGAATGAGGTGTAGGTAGCTCTAATTCACCTAATCAAAGGCCTTTTCCAGGTCAATCTTGAGTATGGTGGATTTAAGATGTTTGGTTTTAATGGAGTGGAGGGCTTCTTGGGCAGTGCCAATTGCTTCGTGGATTTGCCTATGATGAAGAAAAGCAAATTGTTCCTTGGCTATGTGATCAGATAAGAATGGCTTAATTCGATTGGCAATGATCTTGGAGATAATCTTGTAGATGCAGTTACAGAGAGAGATTGGTCTATAGTCTTGAAAGTCGGATGGATGATCTGATTTGGGAATGAGCGCAATAAAAGTGGAGTTAAATCCATCATAGATTTGACCCCTCACTCTGCTGTCTTCTATCATAATCAGTAGGTCATTTGCCATCAACTTAAAGAAGTGAATGAAGAACTCAATGGGCCAACCGTCAGGCCCAGGACTTTTGTCTCTTTTAAACCATTTCAATACCCCCTCCAGCTCCCCCCTGGTGACCAGAGCATTTAGTTCTTCCTCCTACTCAGGTTCCACATATCTGTTGAAAGATCGAGTAATATGCAAAATATCCGGTAGATCAACATGGAGAGGTGCTCTGTAAAGATTAGTGAAATATTGAGTACCCAATTCAGGTAGTTGTGATTGAGTACGAGCCACGAAACCATGCTGATTAGTGAGTTCCCAAATTGAATTTGTAGTCTTGCGACCGTTTGCATGTTGTTGAATTTTTTTTGTATTTTCATCTCCTGTCTGAAGCTAAATAGCTCTGCTCTTGAGTCGCCAATCCTCCTCTTTCTGTCTCAGGAGCTTTGTCTTATTATTTTCAAGAGCTATAAGGTACTCTTTAGTGGCGCAGGACCTATATCCAGTAAGATTAGAGTTATTAAGTTGAGCAATTTCTAGCTCAATCCGGTTGAGCTCTTCTCGTTCCAGGCGCTTTTTGTTCTTAACCCAATTGATAGTCAAGCGCTTAATGCGAGATAGGTTATTATTAATGATTCGGGCAGGGTCACTGTCAGGTTGATGTGAACAGTGCTGCCAAGCCTGAACCACCATCTCATGATAATCTGGGTCTTGTAACCGTCTGGAGTTAAATTTAAATGGTGGTCACGCCCTATTAGGGCCGCACTCAAATTCGAGAAATATAGGGGAATGATCAAACATTCCCCCCCTGCCCCACCCATTGACGGGCACGATCTAAAGTGTTAAGAAGGGGCTGCTTGATCAGAAATCTGTCCAGTTTGCGAGCTAGAGCCGCATCACCAATCCTCCTATTCCGCCAAGTGGGCTGAATCTTTGTAGTCTGAATGTCCAAAAGATCCACCTCCCCGAGTTTAGTGCAGAAATACTCAGCCAGAGGATCAGGAATAGCATGTGTACCCCAATATTTGGAAATGCCCAATGAGAAATTCAGATCACCACCCATGATTATATTAGGGAGGGTAGGTAGTGAGCAGGCCAGTAAAGAATTCCAATAGACCTCTTTGTTAAGCAGCGTCCATAGACATTGATCAGGGTAAACCCCTGCTCAGAGTGACCAAATTTTATATCCGTGCCAAGCACCCCTGCTCGTCCCCAGCGGTTGATCATCTAGGTGGTTCTGCGGTTGATGCCCAAAGCGCAGCCGCCAGATCTACCATGAGCATCCAATGTAATGGAAGTCCAATTAGGAAGAAAAGAATTAAGTGTCTTTGCAACCAAATCCCCGTCTACTAAAGTTTCTTGTAGGAAAATAATGTCAATAGGCTTCTGTGCAATAAGTTCCTTAAGTGGCAATCTCTTATCGGGGTTGGCCAATCCCCTGCAGTTGTAGGAGAGGCAGATCATGATGTAACCCCAGGATAGGGTTGCCTTGATCTAAGAACCCGCATAAGTGATGATTGTGTACCAACCTCCACCTCAAGATTGGCCCGTTTAATAGCTTTTGCCATAGTTGATGGTCTGCCCCTTGTTTTGTTAGGATGGAAACTCGGCCCAGGGCCAATACCAAAAACTTCCGCAGAGTGTGGTATAGCAAGAGATCTCAAATAGTATTTGTGTTTCGAAGTGGATGACTCCGAGCAGGTGGTTGGATGGCAAGAGATAGGGACAACAGAAGTATGATATATAATGGGGGTGAAAGATGGTGGGGCTTGTGCAATAGAACAACAAATAGGTGGGTAACGCTGAATAGAACTAGCAGAAACAAAAGATAAACAAGGAGACGTAATGGATGATAAAGAGGATGAGATAATTAAATGCGAAGAGTCAGGTATAGGAAAGGTACCCGGAATAGTCGAAGAGCGGTGAGAAGCCGCAGGAGTGGATGGCGCATGTGGTTTGGGTTGCGTAACAGGCCAAGTAGGAAACTGTTGGGTCGTTACCAGCGCCACAGTAGAAGAGTTCGGCGCTGCCTGCTGCTCACCCTCCGAGACCTGGCAATTATTGGAGATAGGTTCTGTCTGAGTGACCACAGAGTGGGTTTTCTTATGAATCTACTTGGTGAATCCCATCTTTGGGCATTCCTTATACAAATGCCCCACTTCATGGCATTTCCTGCATCTAAAAGGCACCCCTTCATAATCAAGAATCTGTTGCCACATCATCCCATCGAAGAGCATGTTGAGATTGTCGTGTAGACCATCTCTAGTATCAAGGGAGATCAGAATGCGAGCCACTGCTCTACTGCCAGTATCCAGGTAGGACCTATCATGGTCAAGGTAGAGCCTGAATAGACCCCCGATATTCCGAAGAGCAGTATCGTTCCAGAACTGAACAGGCAATCCCGACAATCGCATCCAGATAGGTCCAGCTCCAGCATTTTCTTTGTTGGGATCAAAAAGCAGAACCCATCGTTTGAGATGAACTGGGTGCATTTCAATGTGCTAGTATTTCATGAGAGCCCAATCAGATTGTTCCGGCTGTGCAAAGGTGAGAGAAAACCAACCTTTTGTGAGCAGTAATACTTCCGGGAGGGTATCAAGCGAACCTCCCCAAATCTCACGGGTCCACGGGGCCGCGTAGTGGAATACTTCCGACCTCTCACCTTCCCTACTAACATAGTGGCAACGATATGTGCCAGATCCGCCATACCACAATCACGACCAAAGTTTGTAATCTTGTTGAACTTATTCTTTGTAGTCCTGTGCTTCTTGCCTATTTTAGCACTCCCCAGAGTCGGATCTTCAGTATTATCGGAGTCCAAGGAAGAGGTCGGCCTGTCCAAGATAGGAGCGTCCTCATGAATGTTTGAGAAAACCCCAAATGTCGGGGGAGGTACACACTCCGCACGCTCGCCGATATACGCACCCCCACAACCCACTGCATCAACAGCAGAATCACCGATAGGAACAGACCCACCAATATTAAGGTGCTCTAGTGTAAGAGTCGCTGCCCCAATACTCTGTAGCGCATTGTCTACAAAAGGCTCTGAGGACCCTAAGTCACCCACAACAAAACAAGAGTTTCCAGTTTGTGAGAAGTCCCATAAACCATGGTTCGAGGGTGAGGGCGTGGCAAAACAAAACTGATCAAATTCCCCAATGGGTGATGAGCCACCCGCCACATCGGAAGGGGTAGGCAGCGTTGGTGCTGAGATGGCCTGAACGGGGGCCATGTCATCCATCTCTTTCTCCACCGCATGGGGATTACTCCCCCAAATGTCCATGCCAGCGAGTGGATCCTCCGTGTAGTCCACCTCATCCTCGTAGGCGCTCATGATCAACAAGTCAATCCGGAGCCGAGCCCTGTTCAAAGAGCAGTGGGTGCCAAGGGCCCGCACTGACAGGCCAGGCAGTAAAAACAAATGGCGCTAGACACCAAGTATGGAAGAAATGCCCCGATAGTTGAGCCTGCCAGGGTTCACGGGCCACAACCAAGCCCCACACGATAGTAATAATCAAACCCCGATGCAGCGGACGGAAGCAGTAAACCCCAGTCAAAACACCGAATGACCCAACAAAGCGAAGGCAAATCAGATGGTCCGAAAACCAAACAGGTGCCGAGGATCCCTATTTGCAGTCCGTTAAGAAAGAGTGTGGGCCTGATGTAACGGTGGTGCTCGAAACCCGACAGGTGAACCAGGGATTGCGACTGCCATGGCTAGGGTTTTCCTACATAAATTCTACATCCCACGTCTTATCTCCCCCAGAAAATTTAATTAACTGACTAATGAGGGGATTAATTATTTTTTCGAACCCTCTAATACTTTAGCCATGGTGTCTAATTGTGAGAAACCATGCACTAAAATATTTTATAACAAGATATTACAGTTTGACACATGAAAGGGGAAAACCCATTTGGAATAGACTCTCAAATAGCTACCCAATTCTACGACTCAAAACATGATCTAATAGACCAAGTAATTTGTAATAAAATAATCTAGCCAATTAGTTAGGATTATTCCCAAACTACGTTTACAAAGTCTCGATAGAAAACATTAGGACTCACTTAGTATCTTGATGACAAAATCCACCCTAACTTTGGGGTGAGGTTGGAGGGAAAAACTCTGCCGATAATTTGTGTCGAGAAACACAAATGAATCAGTGAGACAAATAACCTCCTAGGACACCAAAATACTAGGCTTACCTAGGTTGTTACATACATGATGGTTTTACTTAGATCATTTACATCATAAACATGCAGAATGGGTTTACATCGTTTACAAAACTATCGATCGACAATGAAATTTGAATGGCGTGAACACCTCAAACATGATAAATCTCATTTGAAAAAAATGGGGGTGTACTACTATGGGGTCGTTGACAAAGAGTGGTCAACACGATCTATTGTTGAATATGTATAATTTTTCTATATTGAGATACCATGTCTCCCTTGTTCTTAAATGTTTTGGGGTCATGTTTCCATGCCATATCTCTTTGGAAACGTATACTGGTTTCCACATTTCATGCAACTTAGGTTTTAGTGAGATTAGTTTTACCCACCTCTTTTGAAGACCCCTTCAGGGAAATGCCATATTTACATTATGTTTTTTTTTTTATATTGGTGATATGTTGACCTTTCCCATTTTTTATAAAGACCCATCATGATTTGCAAGAGGTTACCGTAGGGATCTTCCATTTATTTCAAGTTCTGCACTCATTGCTTCATTGATGTCGAGCTACTGGCTTGTTGTTGTGTTCACTTTCTAACAATAAATAACTGGATTAATTATTCCAGTCAAGAGGAGGTGAACAAGCCCTACTACAGTCAGAGCCTTTAGAATTTTCCTCAAAGCCTCTTTATCCTAAGATAGCATTTAAATTTTAATGCTTGTGCATGCTATGGATCATCGTTACATTAGTGAATTTTTTGGATATTTATGCCTTCCACGTTGTTCACTGGTTGAGATTACATTAATGGGCATGAAATAATAGCTGTTATTAATTTTGGTAAGTTCAGAGTTGTGGATGGCAATCGTTGCTGCAACTTTTTTGCATTTACAAGCTTGCACATGCTCAAGATCTGCATCATCTTTGTGCTGGCTGCCTTCAAATAATTTCTAAGATGTTGTATTCTTATATATCTTTTATTTTTTTACTTGTGTAAATGCTCAAGGAAACTGCTTTGACCATATTTATCATGCTTGCAATTTTCCCATCCTATTGACTGCATTTTGGGCACCGATGGACATGAATGGAATTTCTTTCTTTTCTTCCTTTTGTTAGTGCCAGAAAATATAATTCATTTCTACAATAAATTTTTGACTATGCAGATACTTCATTGTTTGCAGATACCTTCCATGTTTTTTCCCCCATTTATACCACTGTTACATTGACCAAAATTATTTGTAACTATTTTTTTTAATGTTCTTGCAGGAATCTAGCAAGAACATCCAAATTGAAGCTTTCCATGTATTCAAGGTGCCTCTCTAAATTGTGTAAAGATTATTGTTTGTTCCGTGTCTCCAATTGCTGCTTTTGGATTTTAGAAAGATTTCAATGCATGATATATATCTCTGTACAATTACTGGTATGGGGGAGCGTATCATTTTTAGGTGCTGCAGAAACTCATTTTACCTATTTTTGTAGGTCTTTGTGGCCAATCAAAATAAACCACCTGAAATTGTGGGCATACTTGTTGCCAATCGGGAGAAGCTACTTCGTTTTTTCAGTGAATTCAAAACTGAGAAAGGTACAATTGCATTTTCTTCTATTTTCGATTTCTTTTTTTCAAAGGAAATATTCAGAGAATCCCCCTTCTTCCCTGGAATATCTAGATGGAGGGTGGCTTAACTGCCAGCCAAAATAGTGGCTTTTAAACTCTGAAGGACTTGACTGTATTTGAACCTGTGACCTATGGCCTACGTGGGCAGTTATATTTTCATTTGTTATGAGTAAAGGAATCAATAATTCGTTTTTCCATGTTTTCCTCCCAAGATATTGTTTTTTTGAAAGTCTAAATTGCAGGACTGCCAATGTGTTATTTCCTGTGTGGTGGCTTTCACGGGGATTACAATTTTTAGCTGAAGTAGGTTCTCTTTTCAATGTTGTGCAGAGGATGAACAATTTGATCAAGACAAGGCTCAAGTTGTGAAAGAGATTGCTTCCTTGGAGCCAAGGGATCGGCCATAATATACTGTGTGATCTATTACATAGGATCCTTTGTGATCAGAGCTTCTGATTTTCTGCTGGAACTTGTACCAGTGGAGACATCACTTTGGAAGGTTGGACATGCTTTTGTTGGACACTAGGATGGATGTTACACAGACCGTGTTTGCAATAATGTGGATGTTAGGATATATACTTTGGAAGGTAGCATATATGTAAGGCTTTCCTGGCCCCCAAGGAATCTGCGAAATAAGGATTGGTTTGTTTCTATATTTCCGTGAACTTTCTAAATATTATTTGACCGTTGTATCCTGCTCTCAATAATATCAAAGTTTGATGAATTCTAGTGCATGCTTGAAGCAATACCGTGTAAATGTGCTGTTTACTGAGCTGTAGTGTGGTTATTGGTGCCTCTGTAATATCAACTAGCCATTTAGGGATGCACTTAATACATTTTATAAGAATTTCAGAGTCAGGCATTTACTTCTTTGTCCCAGTGTTTCATCATTCATGCTTTGACCGAGACATATCTATGTTGAACCAAAGTATAATTTGATAGTATTACTGCTATTGAATTGTAGATGTGATTGTTCCCAATTATGGATGACCTTTGAGTTTACAAAATTATACTTTTGGGTGCAATGTTTTTTTTGCAATCTTTTGGTGCAAAATCAGTTCACTGGCAGTGATGCTGCTACAGAGAACATGGCAGGTTTAGGGAATATGTGTGCAGAGACCTGGTGTATGTTGAGCTGGGGAATGAAGGAATTATGGAAGCCAAACCAAACAACTGTATGGTTTTTTTCCCTTTTTCTCATCTATATTTGGCAATTCAAGGTTGATTCTGTTTTCCTTTTGAATTTTGTTACTAGTGTGCGTTACCTCCACAAGCATTATCTCTTATTATTTCCAATCTCTATCATAAAATCATTTCTGGAAGCAACTTATACACTTAATTTTATTTGCTGTCAAATTGCATTTAATTTTTATGAGCAATTGTACTCAATTCAATTTGCCACAGAATCTTGAGATATTGAAGTCATCCGAGATGCAACAGATGGTTCATTCAAGCGGTAACTTTGTAATACCCCCAATTTTTGAGTTACCATCTGAGGAAGTTGGCAGAGGCTCTTGGGGTTGTGTAGGAGGTCCCACGCTCGAGTGGGGGTCACAAGGAGGCCATGCGCACCACTAGAGAGAGAAGTGTGATTTTGGGAGGCAAAGGAGGGGCCACCAAGGAGGCAATGAGCACCAATAGAGAGGGATTGCGATTTTGGAGTCAAAAGTGGGGCCCAACGAGGGGAGTGGATGGGGGCCAAGCTTATTTAAAGGCAAGTAGGGAGAATTCGAGGGTGTCTTTTGACTAGTACTCTTATCAATTCATCTTCTCTTCTAGTTGTTTAGCGCAAGGGTTAGACTGCTGTTTAGCATATGGGTTTCAAGCAAAACCCAAGCCGGTTCGAAGGACTTCGAGTGCCTTACTAGTTGGAGATTAGAGGAGTCTACCTCATGGCTTCTAACGAGCTTAACCTTCATCGCTTGGATCAACAGTGCGCATTTCCTGGGCACAAAAAAAAGTTGACTTGGCCAGTTGCTCAAGCTATAGAGGAGATAGTGAGATAAATTTTGCAAGGTTTTTCCCTTGTCAAAGAAGTGAAATTTTGGTGACAGTTTGCAAGGGTAGCTTTGGCCCATTTCTAAGGGCTAATTTCATCATTCTCAGGCAATGCACCTGTACTCTGGGGGACATATTACGTAGGCATTGTGCAATGCAAATTGGGGAGCTAAGGGAGCGAGAAATTTGGTGGTTTTCTAGAGATAATCCCATAGGTGGATTGGAGGATTCATCAACAGGGAATTTGGGGGTGCTCCAACAATAGTATTTCTAGAGGTGCGTACAACCAACCAGAGAGCCACTTGCACCATTTGGAGGGCTTCATCATCACTTGGTTTCAACCCAAACCCTTTTCGGGTTTTTGTGGGTTTTGGAAGAGGAGTCTAAGGCTAAATTTTCAGAGCATTTCGAGGAGTATTCGGTCCTAAGATCATTATTTCAACTAGCAGCCAACAACAAATTATTTTTGGGTAGTGCGCATTTCTTGTTTCGGGTCATTTCGCCATTTGGGCCCGAGATATATCATCTGGATTTTGCATAGCTTTCTTGGCAAGCCCAAGTTCTATTTTTTTAGCCCATTTTATGTACCTGTTCCCTGTTTATTAATAAAATGGCTCAAAGCATTTTATTGGTGTCCTTGTGTTTTAATTTTTGTGGCTGTGTTTTTTATCTACTTGTGGTTCTGAGTTACTATTTTCGCTTACATGTAATTTTTCCATTAGGAATATTATAGTGGTATCAAAGCATGATCTTGGCCAATTGTGGGGAAGCCAACAAGATCAATGGAAGAGTGGGGTATGCATGCACAGTAACTAGCAGAGCTATAGACATTCCAATGACTCAATGAAGGAGTACGTAGAGAATCATGGATGAGATCCTCAGGAACAATGAGAAGTTGATAGAAATGTTGGCCCAGCTAAGTAGCGGTAAGGTGATAAGCTAGAGCCATCCTCATGACAGAGACCCTAGAGGTGCGCATGCTAAGGGGGTGAAGCCACTTACACCATATAAGGGAGGTCAAGAAAACCATAACATACAGAGGACATTAGGAAAAATAACCCTTCCCAACTTTGATGGGTCGACTAGGAGTTCTACCAGAGTTTGGGTGCAAAAACTGGACACATACCTCCGACAAAACCGTATGAGAGAGGTGGATGCTATTAATTGCGCCACCTTACACTTGGATGGAGATGCACAAGAGTGGTGGTATCATGGATTGATCACTTTGGGTCATGCAGGTATCACATCATACACAGAGTTCACGCAGAGGCTCGTAGAGAGATTTGATCAGAAGGACACCAGACTTCCTCAAAAGGAGTGGAAAGGACAGGGATAATTAGAGGATGAAACCAGGAGGGACCTTCAAATGAGGAAACGTTGCTTCACTTGTTGGGAGCCGGGGACCCTAGGGTGCAGGTACACTAAGCGCAAGGCTCACTACATAGAGGTGTTTCCTGACAGCAAGCCTAAGGAGGAGGTTGAGCATGAGGCAGATAACACCAGTGGTTATGAGGAGCATCTAGATCTACCTAGTGTGACTCGAGAGTCACCACTATTGGAGATCCCACTGATGATTCAGTTTGGGACAATGGAAAAGGGAGTAGAGCTTGCATGCATAAGACCATCCTTTGATGAGGTGCTAATAGGCACAAAGGTACCCAGAGCCATGACAGAGTCTCCAGATAGTAGACACCTACAACAGAATGGTGAACTGGGCGACATGAGAGTGGTTTGTGCCAAGTCAGCGACCAAGTTGACTCGCGTTGGGGAACAACGAGAAGCACTAACATTGCACTGAGTAGGAGACATTCAGGGGGATGAGCTACCAGGGATGATTCAACTTGGAGGGCACATAAAGGGACACAAGTTAGAAGAGGATGTTATGCATGATGAAATTTCTGTGGAGAGGGAATTAGTGGCTCATGTTGAGCCCATGGTGGAGGATGAGCAACCATCTTTTGGGCCAACCATCGATGAGGACCAGACAGCTGCATAGGTAGCCAGCAGAGCTGCGATACTTTCAGAAAGCAACCCTTTTTAGGCATATATAGATGGGGCTCGCAGCACTGTCAGGTTACCTCTGCACCTTGGAGAGAGAGAGAGGCAGACTTACCTAGACAGATCATATGTATTGACTAGGTCAGTGGGACAAGGCGACATGAGTGGCACAAGGTTCAACATTCGCATAAAAGAGTTGTTACGTGTACATGTGTTCTTGCATCCAGTCCCTTTCATGCGGTTGGGTGGCGAGAGGTATTGAGTTGGTACTAGGTGGAGCGGGCTAGGTGTTTGGATATATCCATGACCGGGCACACAAATCAATAGGGGTCGTGGTTTACTAGAGGAGCTTGAGGGCCAGATTATTGTTGGGATACAGGTGGGATTCCCCATCACATTATGGATTTGGTGGATGAGCGCCCCCACACTTTCATATCCTCATCGGAGTCTTGTAGAGCACTAGTGGAGGGCTGTATTGATAGGGAAGCAGACAGATTCTATGAGTTGTCTTGGCAGGTTGGCCGTGTATGGGGTTGTAGGATGTTCAGGGTACTCAGGCGAGAGTTGGGCAGAGGTGGCATTGGCATGCCACTAGACAGGGCCATGGATGGAGACTGTGATTTCCCTCAGATATTTAGGTCACGGGGGTCACCAAGGCACATCACTATAATGGCACCACCACTGGCACATAGGGATATTTTCCTTTTAGTTCTCTCAGGGAGGTTTAGGAAGGGGGGTCCACCCTATTGAGAATTTGGAGGGTTAGTGATTAATTCAAAAATTCTCTTATTGATAATTACTTGTGAGGTTACTTGAGTTACTTATGTCTTCCCTTCGTTAGCTTATTAAACCTTTCATCAAGTCAATTATCAAAAGACACGAGACACAAGAATTAGGCTCCTAGAGCCAGGGAAAAACCTCTCCCTCTTGGAGAGGAAAACCCACGAGAAATTCTTCTTATAAATTTTTCAGATGACAAGTACCATGACCCAGAACTAGACCCTTGACCTATATATGCATACAAGATCTTGTCCTTACTTCTTTGATGTCCTTCAATGCTGATCCTTCTATTCACCAAGTTGCACTGTTCTGCACCAACACTTCCTTTTGAAAACTTCTGTTGAATCTTCAACTACTTGAGATATAAATAAGCTGTAGTGAGGAAAGTTAATCACAGATTTACTTTCCTTTGTTCTTCTACTTTCCAACTGCTTCTTCTCTTTGTAGACCACTGTCTCAACCATACATGAACTAGAGCTGAATGCCAATATCACACTTTGCCAACAACTTCACTTTAGAATAGTCTGCAAACTATTCTTGAATAGATCTGCACTTCAATACTGCTCTTACAATTGGACAGATCCGCACTTCAGGATGATCACATGCTCATGCTTATGTACTTGGATAGATCCGCACTTCAGGCTGATCTTACGCTCATGCTTATGCACTTGGACAGATCCACACTTCATCCTTATGTTGTAGCTTTAGGATGATCTGCACTGCAACACCTTATGATGCTTAGATATCACAACGATATATGTAATGTAACCAGTCCTAAAACTCTTCAAAATCCGCATTGAAAACCCATCAGAGCTGCGATACTTTCAAAAAGAAACCCTTTTTAGGCATATATAGATGGGGCTCGCAGCACTGTCAGGTTACCTCTGCACCTTGGAGAGAGAGAGAGGCAGACTTACCTAGACAGATCATATGTATTGACTAGGTCAGTGGGACAAGGCGACATGAGTGGCGCAAGGTTCAACATTCGCATAAAAGAGTTGTTACATGTACATGTGTTCTTGCATCCAGTCCCTTTCATGGGGTTGGGTGGCGAGAGGTATTGAGTTTGGATATATCCATGACCGGGCGCACAAATCAACAGGGGTCGTGGTTTACTAGAGGAGCTTGAGGGCCAGATTATTGTTGGGATACAGGTGGGATTCCCCATCACATTATGGATTTGGTCATTGATTATATTAGTGGAGTGATGGATCTAGTGGATGAACGTCCCAACACTTCCATATCCTCATCAGAGTTCTGTAGAGCACTAGTGGAGGGTTGGATTGACAGGGAAGTAGGCAGATTCTATGAGTTGGAGGACGAGTTTCAGCCACACGTGTGAAGGACGAAGAGGACAAACTGTACGGCCAAGCTGAAGTACGGATTTGCTGCTGCTAGGGTTTCGCAGAAACTTTGACCAGCGTTGACTTTGGTCAACGCTTGGTCCAAACAAGCTGAAAACTTGTGGAAGGTTTGATTTATGAAGGCCGTACTACCTGGCACAAAAATCGAGGTCAAAGGGTTGACCGTTTTGCTGCTGCGTTGACTTTTAGCTTGCTGCCCCTGCGTTGACTTTTCAGGACAGCGTTGACTTTTGCAGAGTTGACTTGGGTTGACTCATCTACTGGTTGGAGGGTTGTTGTGACACATGTTTGGTACAGGTGACCAAAGAGGACTTTC
The DNA here is from genome assembly GCA_034641835.2 of Pinus albicaulis. NCBI lineage: Eukaryota > Viridiplantae > Streptophyta > Pinopsida > Pinales > Pinaceae > Pinus > Pinus albicaulis. The sequence continues at coordinate 819,666,608 of CM076575.1, forward strand.
TTTGGTTAAGGAAACATCACTGTTGACATAAAAACGAATAAACACATTTTTCTTTGTTTCTGAGTTTTGTCTGCAGCAGATCTACTTATATGTTCTGCTCTGCATTTGCTTACCTACTTGTATGATTGCTGAAATAAAAGTGAAATTGCTTCTAGCATAGAACATCTACAAAACTTTACGATTGTCTTGGCAGGTTGGCCGTGTATGGGGTTGTAGGATGTTCAGGGTACTCAGGCGGGAGTTGGGAAGAGGTGGCATTGGCATGCCACTAGACAAGGCCATGGATGGAGACTGTGATTTCCCTTGGATATTTAGGTCATGGGGGTCACCAAGGCACATCACAATAATGGCACCACCATTGGCACATAGGGATATTTTCCTTTTAGTTCTCTCAGGGAGGTTTAGGAAGGGAGGTCCACCCTGTTGAGAATTTGGAGGGCTAGTGATTAATTCAAAAATTCTCTTATTGATAATTACTTGTGAGGTTACTTGAGTTACTTATGTCTTCCCTTCGTTAGCTTATTAAACCTTTCATCAAGTCAATTATCAAAAGACACGAGACACAAGAATTAGGCTCCTAGAGCCAGGGAAAAACCTCTCCCTCTTGGAGAGGAAAACTCACGAGAAATTCTTCTTATAGATTTTTCAGATGACAAGTACCATGACCCAGAATTAGACCCTTGACCTATATATGCATGCAAGATCTTGTCCTTACTTCTTTGATGTCCTTCAATGCTGATCCTTCTATTCACCAAGTTGCACTGTTCTGCACCAACACTTCCTTTGAAAACTTTTGTTGAATCTTAAGCTACTTGAGATATAAATAAGCTGTAGTGATGAAAGTTAATCACAGATTTACTTTCCTTTGTTCTTCTACTTTCCAACTGCTTCTTCTCTTTGTAGACCACTGTCTCAACCATACATGAACTAGAGCTGAATGCCAATATCGCACTTTACCAACAACTTCACTTTAGAATAGTCTGCAAACTATTCTTGAACAGATCCGCACTTCAATACTGCTCTTACAATTGGACAGATCCGCACTTCAGGATGATCACATGCTCATGCTTATGTACTTGGACAGATCTGCACCTCAGGCTGATCTTACACTCATGCTTATGCACTTGGGCAGATCCACACTTCATCCTTATGTTGTAGCTTTAGGATGATCCGCACTGCAACACCTTATGATGCTTAGATATCACAACAATATATGTAATGTAACTAGTCCTGAAACTCTTCAAAATCCACACTGAAAACCCATCTAATAAATCCGCACTGCAACACACAGATCATCGAAAATCTTATCCTCAAATGACCGCATAACAGGTGTATATATATACCATCTGTTTCTCCTTTTAGGCAGACTTATCCAGCTGATTGAAGACCGACTTTAATACATCATAATAGCTTATCTTCCAGCGTAGATTTGAGGGCTGACATAAGCTCTTCTTGCATGGATTCTTGGACAAAATCTTGGAGCATTTGGACTAGATCCTTCATACATAAGACACCTAATTATATTTATTCCTAGAAGACAAAAACCTAATAGACATCAAGAAGAAGTCTATTTAATCTATAACAAAATCTTGCTCATGAAACCCATGAAGCAAGTACAACAAATATACATTTTATTATCTGTCTTCTTCTTTACATACATCCATAATTACATAGTCAATATGAAGACTGATCCTAGTTACACTTTTCAACACTCCCTCTTAACTAGGGAGGTATTCATACAGCTACATGGTCACTTTCAAACTGAAGAATCTCATAAGAAGAATCGGATTGGTAATCGCATTTGTATAGCATCTTATCAACCAACATTGTCCTAGTGCAAGGCCTTGACTAACAACCCTATCTCTCAATGAGACAGTGGGCTACAATGCTGGCGAGACACATGACTTTAGACACCATAGTCATTGTCTCTCCAAGGTACATACTCCACCCAGGTGTTCCCAGAGGATGACCTTCTTGGACTATTCTTCTATTGGGTAGCCAACCCTCAAAGAATATCGGTCCTTGACTACTCTTATCTTGAATGCCCTATCTCATTCTCAAAGAGTATCGAATGCCAGATGATTACCCAATCCTCCATTCTGTCTTCCAGGTGAAGACCATAATGATGTGTCTATCCATTCTCTCCGCATGGCCTTCACTAAGACTTGCGGCTGTTAGTCCTGGTCTAATGCATGACACATGTATTAGAGAATCACATATGTCACTCCCTCTCAACTCAAGAAGAACATACTTCAAGTATCTTCCAAGTAAGAAACTTACCTCTAGGCTCCCTCTCAACCAGGGTCTTGCAGCAGCAATGGTGAGACACCCATCTACTCATGAAGAATTCCTCCCCTCGATGTCATGGATTTCGATATTTAGGAATCTTCAACTTTTGGATTCATAGGGCACAGATCATCCATCACTTTCAATCACGAGTCATGTCCACTATCCGAAAGTGATTCATCGGTCTTTCTCATCTGGTCCACTGTTATGCCATGCTGCTTTCCTTCGAATCATCTCCAAGGATCATACATCCTTTCTCATGATTAGCAGCCCTGCACAAATTCATCTAGATAAACATATACATATGAACTTTTAAAAACAAAAGTTACGTCTGTGATGATCTTTCACCATGACATCTTCCTGTAGGCATCGACATCCTTTATTCAGATTGACACATCTCCTAATGATATGTTTTGTCAAGGGTCTTCTTCTTTACTAGACTTCTGTCAGACTCTACATATCCTCCCAGGAGATCTCCTAGTCACATCTTCTTGGCTTCCAGATGATAAATGCCTCTTGACATGGTTGCATATCATGATCTCTTCCTTTCTGCACATTCTTCATTCCCAGGAACTTACAATTTTTCCAGTTTCTCATTCATATACGACCACCTCATATTCCATGAGGATATATTATGTTGATTTCATCTGTCAGTGCACCGAGAGATCCTCCTTCATAGATCATACTTATAAATATGGAAGTTTATTACCTGCAACCATATGACATGACTTCACAACATCCAGTGTCACCATATAAATATATACGTACCTCATACCTTTATCATTTAAGTCATCCTGTAGCAGTTTTACTAGAATGAAGAGCTTCATTCCCTTGGCCTGCTCTATAAATATGTCATCACATCCCAGAATTCTGTTTCCATGATGACCCTTGATCTTGATGACTGCCTTCCATTAGTAATGTTATCAGAGAGGTTTTCCCGGAGCTGCGTCACCAAGAGCTCCTACCATGCTTTTATCATGATGCTATAATGTACATTGCTTCCTATCATACTTCTTTACAACCAACAGAAATCACTTAAAGGAGAAGATGATCTCAATCATAGTGGAGATCCCTTGCTTCTTCTTTCTTAGATTTTTTTGCATTAGGTTCTTCTCTTATATCTGAGACATGGGTTTCTTCCTTTTTCCTCTTGTCCTTTCTAAATTTAGGACAATCTCGTTTATAATGCCCAAGATCATTCCATCCAAAGCATCGTGCTTTGTCAACAGTTATTTTCTTATTCTGAGGACCAAATTTATCGAATCTTCCTTTCTTCTTGGACATGGCGGCAAAGGCTTGATTCTCTACACTTGATCCTGCTTTCAATCTTGATTCTTCTATCTTACCTAGACTTTGGAATGGCATGGCTTCTTCTCTCCCATCTATGCTAGAAGTGGAACCTCTCCATTCTTTCGGTAAAACATTTTCTACCATAGTGGGTATTTCTCTATCAGACATTACTTCTCCCACCTTCAGTAGTTGATCTCGTATTGCGAAAATCTCCATTAGATATGGAATTATTCCTTCCTTTTGACATTCTCAATTTGTATAGTTTTTGTCTTAGGGATATTATTTCCTTTGTAGAATCTTTCGAGAATAGTTCCACCAATTTATCATATATTTCTTTTGAGGATTCTAGCTTTGATACATAGGGAATGAGAGAGTCTTTTATGGATTCTATAAGAATCCTTCGGGCTCTTATGTCTCCCTTCATGTATTTGATATATGCTAGAATGTCTTCTTTTGGAGGTTGAATTGTAGATCCTTTTACGATGCCCATAACTTCATTTTCAATTAGCTTCAGATTTGTCCTTTTCTTCCGTGCATTGGAGTTTGATAACTCGACCAATTTGTTGCTCTCTATACAATAAGTCATTTTGACAGATTCAGATGAAGTCATAGATACTTACTTGAGTGAGTGACTTTCTCCTTCAGTAGCTTCCTTGATGATGACGAAGAGGTTAGGAACTTTTTCTAAGATAGAAATCTTCAATCTAGGTGATCTTGGATCCTTGATGGTAAGAAATGTCTTCAAAGGATGATTTCCTCTTCTAACAATGTCTTGAATGTAAATATTTGATGGCAAAGATTATTTTCTTGAAAGGTTGATCTTTCTCGAGAATAGTTTGAGAGTCTTCCTTGCAAATTGATTTGACTTTTCACCCAAACTTTGATTTTTGCTTCCTCGAGTGTCTCTTTGTCAAGTAGCCCTTGAATTTAGCACCTTAGCTCTGATTCCATGTTGTGAATTTGGAGGGCTATTGACTAATTCAAAAATTATCTTCTTGATAATTACTTGTGAGGTTACTTGAGTTACTTATGTCTTCCCTTTGTTACTTTATTAAACCTTTCATCAAGTCAATTATCAAAAGATATGAGACACAAGAATTAGGCTCCTAGAGCTAGGGCAAAACCTCTCCCTCTTGGAGAGGAAAACCCACGAGAAATTCTTCTTATAGATTTTTCAGTTGACAAGTACCATGACCCAGAATTAGACCCTTGACCTATATATGCATCCAAGATCTCGTCCTTACTTCTTTGATGTCCTTCAATGCTAATCCTTCTTCTCTTCACCAAGTTGCACTATTCTATACCAACAATTCCTTTGAAAACTTCAGTTGAACTTTCAGTTATTTGAGATATAAATACGCTGTAGTGAGGAAAGTAAATCTATGATTTACTTTCCTCCTTTATTCTATTTTCCAACTGCTTCTTCTCTTTGTAGACCATTGTCTCAACCATACATGAACTAGAGTTGAATGCCAATATCACAGTTTACCAACAACTTCACTTTAGAATAGTCTGCAAACTATCTTTGAACATATCCACACTTCAATAGTGCTCTTACACTTGGACAGATCCGCACTTCAGGATGATCACATGCTCATGCTTATGTACTTGGACAGATCCGCACTTCAGGCTGATCTTAAGCTCATTCTCATGCACTTGGACATATCCACACTTCATCCGTACGTTGTAGCTTCAGGATGATCTGCACTGCAACACCTTATGATGCTTAGATATCACAACGATATATGTAATGTAACCAGTCTTGAAACTCTTCAAAATTCACACTGAAAACCCATCTAATAAATCCGCATTGCAACACAGAGATCACCGAAAATCTAATCCTCAAATGACCACAGAACATGTGTATATATATACCATATGTTTCTCCTTTTAGGCCGACCACACAATAAACATTTAGGCCAACTTATCCAGCTAATTGAAGGCCGACTTTAATACATCATAATAGCTTATCTTCCAGCGTAGATTTGAGGGCTGACATAAGCTCTTCTTCCATGGATTCTTGGACAAGATCTTGGAGCATTTGGACTAGATCCTTCATACATAAGACACCTAATTATATTTATTCCTAGAAGACAAAAACCTAATAGACATCAAGAAGAAGTCTATTTAATCTATAATAAAATCTTGCTCATGAAACCTATGTAGCAAGTACAACAAATATACATTTTATTATCTTTGTCTTCTTCTTTACATACATCCATAATTACATGGTCAATATGAAGACCGATCCTAGTTACACTTTTCAACACACCCATCCGAGGTTATGGAGATGAGGCAGTGGAGATGGTGATATTGATTGGATATAGGCTGGTGCACACTGACTCAGTCTTAGACCATGACATTTGGTTGTGTATAGAGATATGCAGCGGTGAACACTTCTTGAGTGTACCCATAGGGACTCACACACAATTACAAAGGAGCTGGTTGTTGTCCCTTAATACTCTCATCACGAGCAATAGGACGCAAGAGGCTCACTTGGGACAATTGGATGAGACACATGGTATTATGGATAAGAGGAAAGCTTCCTAGTCGAGGCATACAAATGGTGCAGGAGTTGGCAGACACAAGCTTAGGGATGACATGGTCTATTGTGAAGGTAGCATATGCTTTATCCCTAAGTCCACACTTGGAGAGACGATTATGGGGGAGTTCTATGACATACCTTTGGAGGGTCATTCTGAAGCATTGCATGAGCATGCGTCGTAGGGGATGATAGACCTTTTCTACAGGAGGGCATGTAGGCTTCTGGTAGTTTATGGGTGCATCATCAGGAGACAAGATGACATCGTGTGATCAGGAAGGAGCATGGCCATGTAGTATACACTAGATTGCTCCATGATATATGTAGTCTATACATGCAGGGATCAGAGACGAGGCATAGATGGATCCCAACAGTTACCATACCTGTGCTGCTGCAGATTTGGCTATGGGATCCAGGGGTTCAGTTGATTGGTGGATCACTGTGCCTTGTGATGAGTAGAGTCCTGACATAGAGTGGTCTAGCTTATTCTTGGGTTAACACATGGGAAGTCGTTGAGACTTTCGCCATGTGGTGAGGCAGGTGTTACCTATTGTTGCTTAAGATTGAGGCTAGCCATGCACTGGCAGGCCCTGACATTGTTGAGTTGTCCTCGTAGGTTGGGCATAACTTGAGTCGTTATCCGTATTATGGCCGAGAGTTACAAGAGAGGAGAGCCCAGTATGAGCATGATAGGCAGGCAATTATGATTGGAGAGTCGCAATGTCAACATGGCAGTTTCTTTCGACGATTGGCTTGGGATCCAGGCATCTCAATGCTTGGCTGTTCAACCGCCCTTAGGGATGAGCTGGTTTCTATAGGGGAAGATCATGTAGGTCTTCCATTGGGTTTTAGTTTTATGGAGAGCGGTTTGCCCACTAATGATTCACTGATGACTTGGGGAATTATGCTAGTATGGCAGGATGATCGACACGTGTGGTTTCCAGCAGCCATTGACACTACATAGTGGCAAGCGACAGGAATTGGATGTGGTGGGCTTCCAATTTGGCTGTGGGATCTAAGGATCCATTGGGTCAGTGGACCACTTATTTTCCGAAGAAACGTGGAGATGACAGCGGCAGGGCTACATCTTCCTTGGGATGGTAGGTCAGGGATCGTTAGGATTATCAATATGGGTAGATGAAGGTTTTCCCCACTATTGTTCCGGTCAGAGACTGGACACGGGTTAGAAGGTTATGGCCTTGCTGGGATGCCCTGGTAGGATATACCTCCACACAGTCGAGTTGTCCCTTATTGGAGTTGTGACGGAGGATTATTGGTGTGGATGACTCTGCAGGAGCACAAGAGGGTCGCAATTATGACCAAACTGACACAACGTCCACATGGTGGATTCACTTCGAGATTAGTATTGGACCCAAGAGCTACAGGGTTGAGTAGTTGGGTTATAGATGAAGGAGAGTGGGTTCTCACAAGGGTAGGCCACCCAGATCTTCCATTGGGTCTCCGTTTGGTAGTAGGCACTGCTTTTAGCGACCAATTGAGATGGGATAGCGCTTAACTTGGGTAGATATATGACCAATAGGAGATGGCTGCGACTGACTCGAAGGGACGAGGGATCTATTCTATCGGACTTGGATTGAACCTCGAGGAGTTCACTCTTGAGCTACCTAGAATCTATTTCTTGGCGGGACAAATTTTCGAGGAGTTGACAGAGGTTTGGCAGTATCGAGGTACTCTGCTTATCGACTGTAGGCGTGAGGACTCTTGCACCCACACACTTTTGCCCTGTGTGTGGAGCAAGGGATGCTTCACATTGAGCGAGGTGACTGGGGATCCTATTGTTTAGGGATTCCTTTATGACAGGAAATTGCATGGATCCGGGGTGGCTTAGTGGCACAATTGGAACCCAGACATTGCTTGCAGTGATAGTTTGGGTCAGCAGATAGAGAGACCGCTTGTTTGAGCATTACTTGAGGACAAGCAATTTTGGGAAGGGAGGATTGTGATGTCCCCAATTTTTGATTTAGTATTAGAGAAGGTTAGCGAAGACTCTTGGGGTTATGCCAACAGTTGCTTGAGTCCCACGCTCAAGTGGGGGCCACAAGAAGGCCATGCACACCACTAGAGAGTGAGAAGTGTGATTTTTGGAGGCAAAGTGGGGCCACCAAGGAGGCAATGGGCACCAATAGAGAGGGAGTGCGATTTTGGAGGCAAAGTGGGGGCCAAGTTTATTTAAAGGCAAGGAGGGAGCACTTGAGGGTATCTTTTGACTATTGCACTTGTCAATTCATCTTCTCTTCGAGTTTCTCAGCGCAAGGGTTGGAGTGTTGTTTAGCACAAAGGTTTCAATCGAAACCCAATGTAGTTTCTAAGGAATTCGAAGGACTTCGAGGGCCTTCCACTATTGGAGATTAGAGGAGTCCGCCTCAACGCTTCTACAGAGCTTAACCTTCATCGCGTGGATCAACAATGCACATTTCCTGGGCACAGAAGGAAAGTCGACTTGGCCATTTCCGCAGGCTGAAGAGGAGATCGAGAGATAAATTTTGTGGGGTTTTGCCCTTGTTGGAGAAGCGGAATTTTGGTGACAATTTGCAAGAGTAGCTTTGGGCCGTTTTTGAGGGCCAAATTCATCATTCTTAGGCAGTGCACAGGCACTCTGGGGGACAGACTGTGCAGTGCGAATTGGTGAGCTAAGGAGCTGGAGATTTGGTTGTTTTCTGGAGATAATCCCATAGGTGGCTTGGAGGATTCATTAGCGGAGAATTTGGGGGTGCTCCAGCAGTAATATTCCCAGTGGTGTGTACAGCCAGCCAGAGAGCCACTTGCACCATTTGTAGGGTTTCTTCATCACTTGGTTTCAGCCCAAACCCTTTTCAGATTTTTGTGGGTTTTGGAAGAACAGTTCGAGGCTAAATTTTGAATTTTCAGAGCATTCCGAGGAGTAGTATTCGGTCCTAAGATCATTATTTCAACCAGCAGCCAGCAAGAAATTATTTTTGGGCAGTGCACATTTCTTGTTCTGGGTCATTTCCCCATCAGTGTCCAAGATATATCATCTGGGTTTTGCTTAGCTTGCTTGGCAAGCCCAGGTTCTATTATTTGAGCCCATTTTATGTACCCGTTCCCTGTTTATTAATAAAATGGCCCGGAGCATTTTATTGGCGTCCTTGTGTTTTAATTTTTGTGGCTGTGTTTTTATCTACTTGTGGGTCCTGGTTACTGTTTTGGTATACACATAATTTTTCCATTAGGAATATTACAGACTTTGGGTTCAATTGCAGTGACCATGCAGTTATGGTATATTTTTGACAGGTTATGGTATATTTTTGAGAGATAGTAAAAAAGGAATTCAAAATCACAATAGCATGATCTGTTTTTCATATCCATCTCCATTTAAGCAGGATGCATCCTTGGTTGGAAGCCAACAAAAACTTCTTTGTCAAGTTATTCGTCTTGCTTTGCAGCTTACAGCAAATTGCTGTTGTTAGTTCGCAGAAACGTAACAGATTCACAGGTAGTGTTGAGTGCATAAATTGGCTGCTAAAGGTAATGATTGCAAGCGATTAGTTTGTAGTCTTTGTTAAAAAAATGCCGGTTTCTATTTATGGATTTCATGAATAATGCTAGAATAAAATAAAAAGCTTTCAATGAAATATAATAAATGTATTTATTATCAGTGCTGCTTGAAAATTTTCGAATTGTACATGTACATATATATATATTCTAACTGGGATCACTGAGAGTCACTAGCACAAGAAGTTTTATCTTTACGGTGTACACACTGTACAAAACAGATATGCCCTTTCTGATCAAAACCTGAAAACTGCAAACAAAAAGCTATACCTATAAACCGATAATTTAACCATTGGGGATTCAGTCCAGACATGAAGAAATGGGACTACAGGGACTGAAGATGCTTGCAGTGGTCCAAAGTTCAAACCCGTGAAGGTTGTTTCTTCTGAGTGCCCATTGGCATGTCTTCTTCCTAGTCTTCATGTTTTTACACGGACTCTCCAGATAATTAGACATTTGCGGTTGCTCTTCTTGGGTTGGTTGTCAATGACGTTAACTGGTGCAACATATTTCTCAAGCAGGGCCATATTTTTTCCATTGGAAGTTGGCTTGTTTTTGCATGTTCCTTCCTTGGAGTCTCTTTACAAATTTACATAGAGCAGTATACCACATGTCCACTAATAGGGTTCTTGTGGGCGTCTGAGAACTAGGATCCAGGGTATTGGTATGATAACCTTGTTTCATAAAAGATTGAAATCACTCTTTTGACTTGAAAGGGTCGTCAAATTGAGTTTTTGATGCCACAATTACCCCTCTTACTAAGGGGTGTGCTCTAATGCTCAAGAATGTCCTACTAGCATGGAGAGAGGGAAGGCGAAGGGTAGTGTGGGTAGAAGGGAACATAGCTGCCTAGGTGTCTAGTTATCTCAAATTTCCATCTCTCCCTCCATTAAGGTGGACCAGTAATAGAAACAGATACACTGCCTTTAGAAATCTTCGCCTAGTTTGTGCTGATCGATCTTTGTAGTGGCCGCGTTTGTAATCTTCAAAGGGTTTTCTAACTTCTCTGCACGAGTGCAGACTTGCTTTCGAGCTCCTACAAAGTGATTTCCAACGTTCATTTATAAGGTCTACTACTAACCAAGTCTCCTTCGAAAATTACCCTTTTTATATCTAGGCAAAGGGCCTCAATTCGTAAAGTCAGTAAAGTCAGAGATTCACATTCTATTTCGGAGTTGTTTACCCAGCATACAGAATAGCCCGGACGGCAGTTTTTTGCCGGAATCTGGTAAAATAAAATTCAAAAAATCAAGTAGTTGGAGTGTTTGAATTGCATTTTTGATAGTGGAAATGGATTCAGCACTATCAAAAACCCTTAGGGAACCTAAAATACTGAAATTTAACAACTGTAAACAAGATTCTGATAAATCTTTGCCGGATTTTTTCAAAATCTCTACCAGATTCTGGGTCATTCTGTATGCTGGGTAGACTACGGCTTCTATTTCATTTACTTGTACCGTTACCCGTGAGATAATAGTACACAGCCTAGCATTCTATTTCTTTATTTGTACTATTACCCATGAACACTAATACACTCTTATGTAATATATTTTGTGGACTTTTATGATGTGTCCCTTGCTATCTCTGATCAATCCTCTCAACCGTGTGAATTTGGGGTTGTCTTTAAAAGCACCATCAAAACTTACTTATGTATAACCCATGCGAGCTCAGGATTACCAGCAGAAGTACCAAAGTTTATAATGATCCATCTTTTCAATGAGAAAAATATTTATTTTCTATTCTTTTATTGAAAAACCAACTCAGGATTTTCAGCAAAAGTATTGTTAAAATTTATGTTGACCCGTCTTTTCAATGATAGGAAGATTTATTTTCTATTCTTTTATTGAAAATTTGCTTATATTGTTTACAAAAGAATGTAATACTTTCGTAAATAAACACATTGTAGCAAATTGAGTTACATCATAATGTTACCTGTGTCAAAGTGAATTTTGTACACAATGATCATTGATTATTGAAACAAAGGGTGTGATACGGGATAAATGAATGTAATAATTGGCTTGGAGAGTGTGGTTGTAGGATATTTGATTGCAAGTGGACCACAGATGAAAAGCCTAATTTGAAAGTTCGTTGAATCTCTTTTTCTTTTTGTGTTAGATTCAAAATACTCAAAATGTTTATTAAAAAGTGTACTCGAGACGTTTATTAACATAAGAGTTAAGTGAGAAAATCCCATCATAATAGCATAATTTGAAAACTCGTTGTTCAATCTCTTCTTCTTTTTGTGTTTATTCAAAATAAACAAAACGTTATTAAAATAAAAGTTAAGTGCGCAAATCCCATCATAAGCATGACCACCATTTTCAAATCTCCTTTATTTTTCTTTTTACCTTTTTTCAAATCTCCTTTCCTTTTTCCTCTTCCTTTTACATAATGTTTGAAATGTTAAATATTTCCTTTTTCCTCTTCCCTTGTTATAGTGTTTGAAGTGTGAAATATTGAACTAACTGTAACATTAGAATATCAGTCGCTGATCTAATTTAAATATAAGCATTATTCAAACACCTTTTCTAAATGTTAAATAGGGTTTAATAACAACTAACAATGAGTCACCTTTCAAAATTATATAGGTGGGAGTGCCATCTTCCTCTAAGACTAAATATGCCACAAGATTGTGTTATTTAAAAAAGAAATGTCATAACATAATGACCAACTTTCATCACCACAAAGGTGCCAAGAAAATTGTGAATTACTTGTTAAAGTAAAATCTAGCATCCTTAGTGCAAAGCCTTGTTGATTTTTGTAGCTTGGGTAGATACTTCTGGATAGGCCTTGTGTCTAGGAGTGCAGAAGTCACCCGCATTCTCCTTTGAATATTTCTGATAGTGTGAGCAAGTTGCTAACGTAACTCAGCCTAAGTTTAACTTAGGAAAAATTGCATTAATATGTTGGCTTATTTAGTTAAAAGAAACTTAGGAAAAATAAAGTAATTTACTTTAGTAAGTTTTAATCTTAATGAGGTGAGTTCTAACCTTGACCATTTATCACCTCAAGATTAGGGTTTGGGTTAGGGATTTAGCTCAATATAAAGTTATAAAAGCAAGGCTGAAGAGAGGAGATACACACACTACAACAACACAAGATTGAGAGCAACATCTCAGTGAGAGGTGCACTGGGTCCAAGGGAGTACAGACACACTGAAGATTTAGATCTGCAAGAGAGATTGAACACCGATCTAGTGCAAATCTACTGGATGAAATCTAGGTTATTTTATTATGTATTTTCTTAGATGGGCCATTATCTCAGGATGGGAGCCCACGTAAGTTTGGATTCTTTTAAGGAAAACTTGTTGGACATAAATATGTTTGTGATTGAGATCGTTATATTTTCTTTTGCTAAATTTGTTTGGAACCTATCTGTGTTCGTAAGAAATACAACATGGTACTAGAGCAAGAACTTTGAAGAAAACTGATCTCGAAATCACAGAAGCCATCTTCATACAAAATCGTCAAGGTTAGGTTTGGTCGCCTTTGTACGAGGCACAACTTTTTTCTGAGGGGCTAAACTTTTTTTTCAGGAATTAAAAAATATGGGGGAAGTAGCCCAAGAATAGGGGGGGGGGGGTCGACAAGGTTCACGGCCCACCCAACCAACCTGTTAGCGTAATAAGTCACTCCTTGATTGCTTAAGGAGTAAGCCTTACACATCATAGTTCATTTCAAATTTCAAAGGGGTTGTTTGAGTGGTGGGATGGCTTTCTCAAAGATTTTGAAATGATCTTATCTTTTTTAAGACATTCATGCATTTGGCAAGCCGTGGCAAGTATAAATTGTGTGGGTAAAAGGTAGTATAGGGATCAGAGAACACAAGTGGAAGAAGATGAATAACTGGTACCTATTTTAGGAAATATTCCTATCCTAAATTAGTCACACAACTATGTTAATGACCTTTAACACAAACTCTGTTTATTTTAATCAAACAACACTTAGAAAATAGATTGCATGTATAAAGTATTCCACAAATCCTTTATGAAATCTTCACTGACATGTTCTATTACACCCATATAACTTGCAGAAAACTGAAAGCATATAATTTACTGTTAAATCCTTCAACAACTTCTCACTCACACTTCACGAGTTGCTGCAATTTATATTTTAGAAGAAATTAACGAAGGAAAGATACACACCACATATTAGATGTTCCTTGAATCACAAAATCTTCCAGCATGAAGCAAAAAGGTTTTTTCTATTATTTTAGTCTTTAGGTAGACTAACATCCAACCCGAAAATAGTATTTACAAGTGCTATATATAACAAGAGAGGAACCAACTTCATCTCTTCTAAAAAGAAGGAAACACTAATTCTAACATAACATATGTGTCAAAAGACATTACATTCTTATCCCCTCGAAATCTAACAGAAAGGACAGATGGAGAAAGAAGAAGAGAAGGGTTTTGGGTTGGAATGCTAAGTGTATTGTCATGCTGCCCTTTTTTCTGCTGAATTTTCTCCTTTTGTCTTGGGTCTTTATAACCATGTAGCTTCATTTAATAAGACCTCCAACAACCTCATAACTACCTCTCACCATCACTTGTATTATCCATTTAGTTATGGGTTCTTACCCATCCTTAGCTGGCTTGGAAAAATTTGCTGACAGGTGTCAAAATTCAGTTAAAACAGGTGCTACCGGAAATTTTGGTAAGAACCTATAACTGTGCAAAATCTAGAATGCTACCGGAAATTCTGGTAGCGCCATGTTTCTTTTTCAAAATACATAGAAAAATGCTAAAAATTGTGTGCTGACTTGTATTGCATGCAACCTAGGCTGTTGATTGAAATTTATCACTGATTAGCAAAAAAGGATTAGTACCAAAAACCTTTTTACCTTTCCTCTAAGTGTGCTGCAGCTTCAACCAATTTATCTAAATCAGTTTTGCTGTTAGCAGCTGATGTTCTGGATCTAGTTGCTCTTGTAGTGGCCTCGAAAGGGTCTTTGTTCTCCTTAGCACCCTTCTGTGTTTTTCTTCTTTTTGAGGGCTCCAACTGTTGTTCTGAAGGGGTTGCGTGCTTACTTTTCTTCATGGATTTCTCTGATTTCTCTGTCTTTGAACTTTGAGGTTTCCCTTCAATGTCAATGACTTTTGTCAATAGGCTTGGCTTGAGAAGAGCCTTGGATTTAAGTCTAAACTTATCACTGTCTCTTGAATGCCTCTTTCTGGTGCTAGCAATAGGTCTAACTTCTTATTTCTTCTTCTTGCTGCTTATCTCATAACCAACATCCCTAAGCAATTCTTCGTTTGATTGGGTAGGTTGATACTCTTTCTGCAACTTTTTATGAATAGGTGCCTCCGGAATTTCCGGTAGCACCTGCGCTTTTGACTTATCTGTTGTTGCAGACCTCCCTCTTCTGGCTCTAGTGTATACATTTGGAAATGGAGGAATAGGGGGTACTATCTTCATGGACTTGGGCTTGCTTGCTAAGGAGCTCTCTCCTTTTTCCACCTTTCTTTCAGTTTTGCTTGCAGAAACTCTCTTTCTTACCTTTGGCCTTTTTATGAATGTTTTCTTTCTGGGCCCTTTTTTTTTCTTCCCTTTGTAGGCTAAGGATTAGGTTGTGGAACTGGAGGTGTAGGTGCGGGTTGGCCTGCCCTATAGAATAGAAAATGGTCCCAAGTCTGCTTTCTCTTCCTCAACTCTTCTTCAACCAAAACTTTTATCAAAGCGTGATGGTATAATCTATACTCAAAAACATCATTATGGGTTTGAACCCTGGTTGACATCTTGGTTAGGCTTTTCAACAAGAAAAATGGCAGATTCAATGTCTTCATCCCTGCAATATGAAAAAGAAACCTCATGTGATATTGGAATACCACTGTATACCTCCTTTCACATGTGAGGTATATCTTGATAAATTTGATTGCCTCTGTCCAATCATTCTTAAGGTAGCTGCTTGAGATTCCTTTTACCCAGTTTGGATCTTTGTGAGCATTATTGAGGAAGTTGTTGAGATCACCTCCTGTGATAACTTGTCCCTTGAACCACTTTTCTCCTCCTTGGGGAATTAAAGGCTTCAACAATGGAGTCTTCAGAAACCTGCAAAGTGAAGCCATAAACTGTAGCCTCCTCTCCATTTAAAGAATTAGCAAACTCTAGAGGAATCCTGAATGTGAGCTTCCCAACCTGGAGCAAAGAGGATACCATCCTGACTGCATAAACAAAGTTCTCACCCTTGGATTAGCATCAACCAAATTTGCACCCTGTGGCTCTATTCGATTTATCTTACCACCTATTTTAGGCATCTTCAGAAAAATAAATGACTATGTCTCCTGCAAATGATAGGTGGCAGAATATGAAGAATTTACCTTACAAGTGTGGCTTGTATTCTTCTCTAGAATCTTGTTTGAAATCCATACTTCTTCTCCAACTATAACTCTCAGCAAATTTGAATCCAACAACTTAGACTTCAAATGACAACATTATTGTTTTTTAGGTGGGTTTAAAACTAAATTTGGTTCACCACCCCATGCAAATCACCCTCCATCATTAAAAATCTTCATGATCATGATGTGCACCATGTGACACACCATCACCACCTTTAGTTGGCTGCGTTTTCCATATGGGATCTCTAGATAGCTTATGGCAAGTGTCTTTGATGACTCACAATCACCTCCACAAATTGTGGTGTTGATTGGCTGAAATTTCTGGGAGCAGTGCTGTGCGGTAAGTAGAACGGTTATGGCGTGCAGTGTGATCACCACGATCCCTCTAACTCAACAAAACACATACCTTAACGTATGGATGACTGACTTGGCGTAGACATGCATAAATGGCAACGGTTCGATCATTAACTGCGAATGACACTTGTGGCTTAACGTATACAACGACTTGACCTTAGCTAACTGATTGTAATACGACACCTCTCATTAGATATTAAAGGATTTAAAAAAGATTTGATGCGTATTGACCCTATCACATGTGGTATGACTAAAGCGGATGCGCTTTTTCACTTTATTTAAAAAACATGGTATGTTTCTGGAAATTTCGGTAGCATCGGAAATAAAAATAAAAAGACAGAAACAAGAAATAACAGACTGTTTGAAAGGCTATAAACTGGTGCTTCCGGAAATTCCGATAGTGACCAATTTTTTTTGTTTTGTTTTAATTTTGAAAATTTTGAACTTTAATCCTAAAAACAACACTTTGGAATGGACTCATGACTTAGGAAAGAATTGTGCTAACACAACCTTCACAGGGAAATCAACGACACACAAGTAGAAGGACCGACAGGTAGGCCCACAAAATAATGTTGGGGCAATAGCGTAGGATGCCTGGCGGTGACAACCAATGGTCTTAGAGAAAATTGGTGAGTGGACAATACATAGTTAGGGCAATCCAGCTAGGGTTGAAAACTCCCAATTGCTAGCAAATTGTGTCGATTTCTAGCTAGTTGCATAGAACAATGTGTGACAGGGGTTTGTGGGAGTAAAGTTGGAGGTAGCGATAAGGATTAGGTTGTAAATTAGCCACCATTCGAGGCCAGATGCATTGTGAGGGTACCAATCGCCAGGAGTTGCAACTACGACAAGAAGAAAGAAGTCTCCAAGCTTATGGAGGAAGGGTTGCGACAGGTTGTTGGGATGACAATCAAACACAATGCTAAAAGGCAATCACCAGCACAAAGTAGGCAGTGAACATGATAGGAGTGCAAACACGAAGGTATGGTTTGCACTTTAAGGTTGAAGATCAATTGATCGCCGACAAGACTAGGCTGCCGAAAGAGTTACCACATGGTGTCTTGAGCTGAGTAGGAGTTGTGGCACATCTAGTGGCTACGATAGGAAGTCACAATAGCTGGCAGAGAATCCAACACGTAGGGCGATAAGGCTTGGACTAGCTTTCATAGTGGTCGAGTCATAGTGGCTCGAGTAATCGAGCATAACACCACAATCGTTAGTAGTAGGGTCAGGATGCCGTCAACAAATGTAGAGATAAGACGACACAAGGCTGTGGGGTTTGAGCAATAGACAACATGAAGAGGAGCATAATTTTCTACTTCATCAAGGAAAAATGTTTTTGGCAGGGTTGGATCAGTTGCGCAGAGATGGATATTGATCTTATGTTTGAAGATCGTTTGGGTGGGTTGTCTAACTACAACATCTGGAAGGAGAGAATTGTGTTTGTGTTACAGGAGAAGGAGATCCGAGTGTTTGTAGCACAAAGTTAGATTCCTCTTACCGATGTGATACTTCTAGCCACCCATAAGTCGAAGGATGCGAAAGCCAAGAGGATTATCTTGGACGGAGTGAAGGATCACATTATTCCTCATATATTTAGGAAGAAAATTGCTAGAGAAATGTGGGAGGCATTGTTTGAACTATACAACTAGAACAAAAAAATGTTGCCAAGGGAGAAACTCAAGTGCCCCAAGATGTTCAAGATAGACGATTTCTTCTTATCCCACCTGAATATCTCAAGTATGAGATACAATTGTTGCAGTATGGGAGAAAGTGTCAAACTCAAAATTGGTTAGGACAGGCTCTTAACGAGTTCATAGAATGGCAGGGTACCTTCGTTAAAGGAGTTGTGGCACGAGATAATTTCTCAATTTGGGATAGGTTGTTGGATGACTTCACCCAAGAGAAGACTCGTGTGGAGGCTCTATGTGGCAACCACGAAAAAGGTGAAAGGGACAAGGATAACATTGCTCTTTTTAGGTCATGTAAGCAAGGGCAAGGGCACTGCTAAACTGAACAAGAGAGAGGAAGGATCCTCTCATGATGGGAAGAAGAGATACATGACCCAAATCAAGTGCTTTTCATGTCACAAGTCAGGACATTATGTGAGCCAGTGTCCAAACAAAAATAAGGGAAAGGGAAAGACAACCACAACAATAATTGTATAGATGGATGATTTGGCTGAGGAGTTCGAAAGGAACTTTGCCTTGGTGTCATGCCTTTCTCGAACCGTTACGAAATTTGTTTGGTTCGTGGATAGTGAAATATCTCGCCATATGATGGGAATGAAAGAAGTGTTAGTGTTTTAGAGACAAATTTTGACATGCATATGAAAGTTGGTTTAAGTACCATACATGCAGTAAAAGGGGTTGGAACAACACTATTTCAGCGAGAATCAAGAGGATCTTTGGAAGCGGAAAATTTATTACATGTCCCAAAGCTGAAGACAAACTTGCTGTCACTCTCATCTCAAGAGGACAAATGTATGATGTGTTCCAGAAAGGAAAAATATTCATACCTTTAAAGGGAGCTACCCAGGCACAACAATATGGCTCGATGTTAGAAAGGGTAAGTTGTACAACTTGTAAGTAAATCCAAGGGGATGTTGAATCGATGTTAATGACATAGAATGAGCATGAGGCTTTGAAGATTGAGTTGATACTCAATCTGGAAGATGGGAAGGAGGCCTCTTCCAGATTTTTCAGAGCAAATTGGCATGAGCTAACATTGATGGATGCTCAGGAGCAGCCTCCTAGGAGCATGGTTTGGATAAACGAGTAATTATTGTAGATTCCAAAGCTCAGGAAATTACTTTTGCATGTACCTTTTGTCTAGTGTTAGCGAGTCGCTAATTGAAGTGAACAAAGTTCGTACTTCTTCTTAAATACTTCAGAAGACTTGGAATATGAATATATCCATTAAGGATACAAATATTATTATATAAAAGGTATGATGAAAGAAGATTACTGATGTTACAAATGAGACCTGCTTATATAGCTAGACATGTGCCTCTTCACGAAAGGTCATGTCCCATTTAGACATGCCTCTTCAACCTAATTACTATTTAACTATTCATTATTTATTGGTTACATTATTTATATCATTTGATTTATAACATTCCCTTCCTCCTCAAAAAGCTTTGTCCTCAAAGCTTGTTGATGAAAGGCCTTGATCTCTTTTTCTGCTACGAATGTCTTCTCTTCTCAGGATAGTCATCCTTGTTGATACAAGTTGATATTATCCTATAAGTGACAAACAAAATTGCCGCACTGAGAAGGGATCAAACCATCCTAGATCAATCTTCTGTGGAATCTTGCGGTGACTGGCAGTTTGTGATGGATTGTTATCACTGGACTAGTTATGCGCACTTCAATATTCTTCAGAACATCAATTTTCTGTTATAAATACATAGTTTGATTGAGTTGTCTACTATTGTGATTTAGATGTCGATAAGGAATCCTAGTGATTTGATTTTCCCTGATCTCATCTGTGTCAAGTAGGTGGCCGACAGGGTTAACAACCCACCCAACCTGTTAGTGTAAGAAGTCACTCCTTGACTGCTTAAGGAGTAAGCCTTACACATCATAGTTCATTTCAAATTTCAAAGGGGTTATTTGAGTGGTGGGATGGCTTTCTCAAAGATTTTGAAATGATTTTATCTTCTTTAAGACTTTCATGCATTTGACAAGCTGTGGCAAGTATAAATTGTGTGGGTAAAAGGTAGTATAGGGAGCAGAGAACACAAGTGGAAGAAGATGAATAGTTGGTACCTATTTCAGGAAATATTCCTATCCTAAATCAGTCACACAGCTATGTTAATGACCTTTAACACAAACTTTGTTTATGTTTTTTTTTTCTAAGTAAAAGTAATCTATTAACATTAAAAGTAGTGTACAGCGGGCTGAGGCCTTAACATTGCCCAATTTTGAGGCATTTTAGACAGACAAAAACGAAGTTTGAGACTGCCCTGCAGGAGGGAAACTAGCCTGTAGAGTCCATCATATAAAATCCCACGCAGGGGATTGAGATACATAGAGTACTGAAGACTATAACTTACAAAAACCAAAACATGATTTGAAACAGCAGGAAAGTCAAAAACAGCCCATTAAATAGGGCAGAAACATAGTAAAGAAACCATAACTGAGAGGCAGAACTACTCATCAGGAGCAACTTGTTCGACCCTGCACCAGTATTCATCCGGTTCACCATGCTCGTTGTACAGGTCTTCGACAGAGTGGACCGCTTTCCTGGAGGGTGGAGAGACCTCCTGCTCCGCTTGACCTTGCCCCGGAACTCCCCGCACAGCATCCTTGCCTTCGCTGGGTTGCCCCACCGAATCCTGAAGCGCTTGGTCTTGCTCAGTGTTGCCGGTAATGCCTTGCCCATTCGAAGGATTCTGGGCCTTCT
Source organism: Pinus albicaulis (assembly GCA_034641835.2). Lineage (NCBI taxonomy): Eukaryota > Viridiplantae > Streptophyta > Pinopsida > Pinales > Pinaceae > Pinus > Pinus albicaulis. The sequence continues at coordinate 819,687,358 of CM076575.1, forward strand.
CGTCCTGGGGCTCCTCAAGAAACACGACCGAGATAGCAGCAGTGACTCTCGGACGATTGAGGGAACAGTCGAAGGAAAAAAGAGCAGTGTGGGATTGAGCCGGGAGAGTAGAAGACGAGGGGGAGTCCAGTCTGTGGCTCGAACGGAGCAAATGACCACGGAGAAGTCTGGGCAGGCTGTCCGAGGGGGAAGAAGTCTCCGAAGGCGAGCTAGAGGGGGAAGGTGAGCGCCTCACATGACGCCTGGTAGACCTGCGCCTACAACGCATTCTATGCCTGAGGCGAGGCATGATTGCAATAGACTCGGGGCTAGAATGCCAGGGAATCGGAGAGATGACCGGGGACAAAGTCGAGCGGGAGTTCAAAAAGACAGAGGCCAGCATGCAGGAACCAGAAAGCGAGAGATGAAGGTTATCACCGAGCTCCAGACAGTAGTTGATGTGACTTCGCTTGCCAGTGATGGTGCGCTCATTTGCAATCCCAGCAGCTGGTTGGCACCACCAATTCACCGGCGAGGGAGAAGACGGGTCCATGGTTTTTAACAGATTGGCGTTGCAGCAGGAGATCATCTGCAATGAATAGTCATTAATAGGAATCAGAGGTCGATCCATTACACAACAGTCGAAATTGCATCGAGGAGCGGAAACCTGTTTGTGAAGTGCGCCCAGAATAAATGCAATTAAACTCAGCGTTAACATGTTTAAGGTTGGAATGACGTTCCCCTTGCGGGAAGGCAGGTGGCCGCCCGTCCGGCTAGACCTCCGTCCCATCACCTCCATCATGCTCAATAGCACCCGCATCCGGGAAAACTGTGTTTATGTTAAGCAAACGACACTTAGAAAATAGATTGCATGTATAAATTATTCCACAAATCCTTTATGAAATCTTCATTGACATGTTCTATTACACCCATATAACTTGCAAGAAACTGAAAGCATATAATTTACTGTTAAATCCTTTTAAACAACTTCTCACTCATACTTCACTAGTTGCTGCGATTTATATTTTAGAAGAAATTAACAAAGGAAAGATACACACCACACATTGGATGTTCCTTGAATCACAAAATCCTCCAACATTAAGCAAAAATGTTTTTTTTTTCTATTATTTTTAGTCCAGGTAGACTAACATCCGTCCCGGAAATAGTATTTACAAGTGCTATATATAACAAGAGAGGAACCAACTCCATCTCTTCTAAAAAGAAGGAAACATTAATTCTAACATAACATAGGTGTCAAAAGACATTACATTCTTATCCCCTCGAAATCTAATAGAAAGGACAGATGGAGAAAGAAGAAGAGAAAGATTCTGGGTTGGAATGCTGAGTGTACTGTCATGCTCCCTCTTTTTCTGCTGAATTTTCTCCTTGTAATGTAGTTTCATCTAATAAGACCTCCAACAATCTCATAACTACCTCTCAACTTCACTTGTATTATCCATTTAGTTATGGGTTCTTATCCATCCTTAGCTGGTTCGGGAAAACTTGCTAACATGTGTCAAAATTCAGTTAAAAAAAGGTGCTATCGGAAATTCAGGTAAAAACCTATAACTACGCAAAATCTGGAATAATTTCTGGTAGCGCCCTGTTTCCTTTTCAAAATACATAGAAAAATGCTAAAAATTATGTGCTGACTTGATTTCCATGACACCTAGGCTGTTGTTTAAAATTTATAACTGATTAGCGAAAAGGGATTAGTACCAAAAACCTTTTTACCTTTCATCTAAGTGTGCTGCAGCTTCAGCCAGTTTATCTAAATAAGTTTTGCTGTCAGCAGCTGATGTTCTAGATCTGGTTGCTCTTGTAGCAGCCTCCTTGAAAGGGTCTTTGTCCTCCTTAGCACCCTTCTGTGTTTTTCTTCTTTTTGAGGGCTTCGAGTGTTGTTCTGAAGGGGTTGGGTTCTTCCTTTTCTTCATGCATTTCTCTGAATTCTCTGTCTTTGAACCTTCAGGTTTCCCTTCAATGTCAATGACTTCTGTCAACAGGCTTGGCTTGAGAAGAGCCTTGGAGTTAAGTCTAAACTTATTACTGTCTCTTGTATGTCTCTTTCTGGTGCTAGCAATAGGTTTAACTTCTTCTTTCTTCTTCTTGCTGTTGATGTCATAACCAAAATCCCTAAGCAGTTCTTCGTCTGATTGGGTAGATTGATACACCTTTTGCAACTTTTTCTGAATAGGTGCCTCCAGAATTTCCGATAACACCTCCGCTTTTGACTTATCTGCTGTTGCAGACCTCCCTCTTCTGGCTCTAGTGTATACATTTGGAAATGGAGGAATAAAGGGTACTATCTTCATGGACTTGGGCTTGCTTGCTAAGGAGTTCTCTCCTTTTTCCACCTTTCTTTCAATTTTGCATGCAGAAACTTTCTCTTTCTTACCTTTGGCCTTATTATGAATGTTTTCTTTCTGGGCCTTTCCTTTTTTTCTTCCCTTTGAAGGCTGAGGATTAGGTTGTGGAATTGGAGGTGTAGGTGTAGGTTGGCCTGCCCTATAGAATAGAAAATGGTCCCAAGTCTGGTTTGTCTTCCTCAACTCTTCTTCAACCAAAACTTTTATCAAAGCTTGATGGTATAATCTGTACTCAGAAACATCATTATGGGTTTGAACCCTTGTTGACATCTTGGTTAGGCTTTTCAAGAAGAAAAATGGCAGATTCAATGTCTTTATCCTTGCAATATGAAAAAGAAACCTCATGTGATTTTGGAATACCACTGTATACCTCCTTTCACATGTGAGGTATATCTTGATAAGTTTGATTGCATCTGCCCAGTCATTCTTAAGGTAGTTGCTTGGGATTCCTTTTGCCTAGTTTGGATATTTGTGAGCATCCTTGAGGAAGCTGGTGATATCACCTCCTTTGATAACTTGTCCCTTGAACCACCTTTCTCCTTCTTGGGGAAGGTTAAAGGATTCAACAATGGAGTCTTCAGAAACCTGCAAAGTGAGGCCATAAACTGTAGCCTCCTCTCCATTAAAAGAATTATCAAATTCTAGAGAAATACCTGAATGTGAGCTTCCCAACCCAGTGCAAAGAGGATACCATCCTGACTGCATAAACAAAGTTCTCACCTTTGGATTAGCATCAACCAAATCTGCACCTTGTGGCTCTATTCGATTTCTCTAAGCACCTGTTTTAGTCATCTTCAGAAAAATAAATGACTATGTCTCCTACAAATGATAGGTGGCAGAATATGAAGAGTTTACCTTACAGGTGTGGCCTGTATTCTTCTCTAGAATCTTGTTTGAAATCCAGACTTCTTCTCCAACTGTAACTCTCAGCAAATTCGAATCCAGCAGCTTAGACTTCAAATGACAACATTCCTATTTTTTAGGTAGTTTTAAAACTAAATTTGGTTCACCACCCCATGCAAATCACCCTCCATCATTAAAAATTTTCATGATCATGATGTGCACCATGTGACACACCATCACCACCTTCAGTTGGCTGCGTTTTCAGAAGGGATCTCCTGATAACTTATGGAAAGTGTCTTTGATGAATCACAATCATCTCCGCAAACTGTGGTGTTGATTGGCCGAAATTTTCGGAAGCAGTGCTATGCGGTTAGTAGAACGATTATGGAGTGCGGTGTGATCACCACGATCCCTCTAACTCAGCAAAACACATACCTTAACGTATGGATGAATGACTTGGCGTAGACATGCATGACTGGCAACAGTTTGATTATTAACTGCGGATGACACATGTGGCTTAATGTATACGACGACTTGACCTTAGCTAACTGATTGTAATACGACACCTCTCATTAGATCTTAAAGGATTTAAAAACGATTTGATGCGTATTAACCTTATGACACGTGGTATGACTAAAGCAGATGCACTCTTTCGCTTTATTTAAAAAACAAGGCATGCTTCCGGAAATTTCGGTAGCATCAGAAATAAAAATAAAAAGTCAGAAACAAGAAATAACAGACCTGTCCGAAAGGGAAAAAAACTGGTGCTTTCTGAAATTCCAGTAGCCCCCATTTTTTTATTTATTAATTTTTAATTTTGAAAAATTTGAACTTTAATCCTAAAAATAAAACTATGAAATGGATTCATGACTTAGGAATGAACTGTGCTAACACAACAATCGCAGGGAAATCAACTACACACAAGTAGAAGGACCGACAGGTAGGCCCACAAAATAATGTCGGGGAAGTAGCATAGGATGCCTGGCGGCGACAACCAATGGTCATAGAGAAAAATGGTGAGTGGAAAACACATAGTTAGGGCAAGCCAACTAGGGTTGACAACCCCCAATTGCTAGCAAATTGTGTCGATTTCTAGCTAGTTGCATAGAACAATGTTTGACAGGGGTTTATGGGAGTAAAGTTGGAGGTAGCGATAACGATTGGGTTGTAAATTAGCCACTAGTCGAGGCTAGATGCATTGTGAGGGTACCAACCGCCAGGAGTTGCAACCACGACAAGAAGAAGACGATGCCACCAAGCTTATGGAGGAAGGGTTGCGACAGGTTGTTGGGATGACAATAAAACACAACGCTAAAAGGCATTGACCAACACAAAGTAGGTAGGGAACATGATAGGAGTGCAAACACGAAGGTATGATTTGAACTTTAAGGTTGCGGATCAATTGATCGTCGACAAGAGTAGGTCGCCGAAAGAGTTACCACATGGTGTCTTACGCTGAGTAGGAGTTGTGGCGCGTCTAGTGGCTACGATAGGAAGTCACAATAACTGGCGGAGAATCCAACATGCAGGGCAATAAGGCTTGGACTAGCTTTCATAGTTGTCGAGTCATAGTGGCCGAAGTAATCGAGAATAACACCACAACCGTTAGCAGTAGGGTTAGGATGTCGTCAACAAATGTAGAGATAAGGCGACACAAGGCTGTGGGGTTTGAGCAGTAGACAACATGAAGAGGAGCATAATTTTCTTCTTCATCAAGGAAAATGTTTTTGGTAGGGTTGGATTAGTTGGGTAGAGATGGCTATTGATCTCATGTTTGAAGATCGTTTGGGTGGGTTGTCTAACTACAACATTTGGAAGGAGAGAATTGTGTTGGTGTTAGAGGTGAAGGAGATTCGAGTGTTTGTAGCACAAAGTCAGATTCCTCTTACCAATGTAATGCTTCTAGCCACCCATAAGTCGAAGGATGCGAAAGCCAAGAGGATTATCTTGGATGAAGTGAAGGTTCACATTTTTCCTCATATATTTAGGAAGAAAATTGCTAGAGAAATGTGGGAGGCATTGTTTGAACTATACAACTAGAACCAAAAAATGTTGCCAAGAGAAAAACTCAAGGGCCCCAAGATGTTCAAGATAGACGATTTCTTCTTATCTCACCCGAATATCTCAAGTATGAGATACACTTGTTGCATTAGGAGAGAAAGTGTCAAACTCAAAATTGGTGAGGACATGCTCTTAACGAGTTCATATAACGACAGGGTACTTTCGTTAAAGGAGTCGTGGCACGAGAGAATTTCCCAATTTGGGATAGGTTGTGGGATGACTTCACCCAAGAGAAGACTCGTGAGGAGGCTCTATGTGGCAACCATGAAAAACGTGAAAGGGACAAGGATAACGTTGCTATTTTAGGTCATGTAAGAAAGGGCAAGGGGACTGCTAAACTGAACAAGGGAGAGGAAGGATCCTCTCATGATGGGAAGAAGAAATACATGACCCAAATCAAGTGATTTTCATGTCACAAGTTAGGACATTATGTGAGCCAATGTCCAAACAAAAATAAAGGAAAGGGAAAGGGAAAGACAACCACAACAATAATTGTATAGATGGACGATTTGGCTGAGTTTGAGAGGAACTTTGCCTTGGTGTCATGCCTTTCTCGAATCGTCATGAAAGGTGTTTCGTTCGTGGATAGTGAAGTATCTCGCCATATGATGGGAATGAAAGAAGTGTTAGTGTTTTAGAGACAGATTTAGACATGCATATGAAAGTTGGTATAAGTACCATACATGCAGTAAAAGGGGTTGGAACAACACTATATCAGCTAGAATCAAGAGGATCTTTGGAAGTGTTAGTGTCAGAATATGCATTCTTCCATCAGTGATCAAAATCACTCTTTTCATTCTCATTTTAGGTGTCTCACTTTGAAATTTTTATATCATTCCATTAGGTCATGCTAAAAATTATTTCACTGATGGTAGTCTTAGTCATAAAATCTCACTCTCCCTCAAGATTTCACATTTTCTGGCCCACCTTCATGCCTGGTTGAGCATAAATCACTCTTGGAAGCTTATTTCACTATGTCATTATGTCAGTGAAAGTCAATCATGGAAGTCAGGTCATTCAAGGTCTCATTAGGTCATTAGGTTTTATTTTTCAAGGTCCAAAAATGCACCATTTTTATCTCAATAAGGTCAACAAAATGTGTGAGAGTGACTCAATAAGCTTTTTATTTTCATCTGCAGAAGATCATCAACATGTAAATATCATATTTTTAAATTTGTAATTTTGATTTTATATGATTTTCATATCAAAATGTTATTTTCATATGAAAACCGAGATGTAATTTTATGCTTTCTATATGTAATAATTTCAATCCCTAGTCGCCAACTCAAAATACACATGCCAAACTGAAAGAGAGAAGTGACAAACTCCAGCAACATCATCCTACAAGAGAGAAAAGTCAGATGAAAGGGTAATCAACAAATGTTTCAGAAAAATGAAAAAGACATTAGAAAAGTGGTTTTAAAAAAAAATTTAAATACAAATTCACTTTGCTATTTATGACTAAAGGACATCAAATCATATTCATTTGCCTCTTCTAGAGATCAAGCCAGCACTCGAACAAAAAATTTGAAATTTTGAGCGAAATTGGCAAAGGAGCAGAAATTGAGGGCGCAAACCTTGAAGCGAGGGCACAAATTAGTTCTGGAGGGCGCAAATGTGCAGAGATGGCGCAAATGTGTTGAACAAGGCACAAATCATTTGAATAGGGCGCAAACACATTGCTAATGGCGCAAATAGCTTGTTGAAGGTGCAAATGACCAACAAGCTTAGCAAACCATCCAAATGATCATAAATGCTTCCAAATCTTCTCCACTTAGTCATCCATCTCTAGCAATCTAGTAAGAGGCATTTGCCATTAAGATCACCTCCTTTAGTTAAATGTGTTCAAGTTTGCAATTGAAGTTGTAATTTGGTCTTTTCTTGAAGTAAAACCCTATTTTTTCTCCCTTACACCCATAATTCCCAAAACTCCACTTCCCTTACACTCTATGCCATCCCTACAATCTTAAAATTCATTACCTAAACCCTGTTAACATAAACCCTATCCCTAAGTTACTAATTCCTAAAACTCTAAGCCCTAGGTGCTATTGTAGACCTAGGCTCCTAAATCCCAATTCCCATCACTCTTTCATTCCTATTCCCTTCCCTATTCCTCATATCCCTAAACATTACTCCCTATCCCCTCCCCATATCACATATCCCTATCAAAGATCACCACCAGTTTTCCTTTCCCATCTCCCTTTCCCATCTCCCTTTCCCATTTCCCTTCCCTAATCCCAAGGGTTTTAACAAAAACACCATGGCAACAGATGAGGAAAACACATCATTCACTAAAGCAGAGGAAACACAGATAAGGAGGTCACATAAAGGAGGAAAAGTGCTAAGACTTGAGCTTGCTAACACCAAAGAACTCTTAGCTTCTCCATTGACTGTCACATGCTTTAAACATGTTGGCTGCTATGATTTTTGTGAGAAATTTAAGAGGGTTAAACACCACCCCATGCTAACTAGTCTGTTCATATTAGGACTCCATGAAAATCAAGTTAAATTCGCTGGGGTCACTTTCACCTTATCTACTGCTGTCATTTCAGATGCTACATGGATCCCTAATGTTGGGGAGAAATGGTTCAGGAGAGGCAGATTGAAGAAACAAGATTATGACTTCTTCCTCAAACCAAGACATCAAAATTAAACAAAGATGTTTTCCCTTTTTCACACCTCTTAGACAGATATGCACCTATGATGAAGATTATAATTAAATATTTCTCATGTGAAGGTAGATTTTCAAGGCTCTATTCCTATCACATCTGGCTCTTGATGCACTTCACTAGGGTAAGGATGCTTAACATACCCTATTATCTTTTCCGGAGTATAGAGAAGATGGAATACATTTCTTAGAAGAAATATTATGAACAACAAGTGAAAAGCCTATTCCATCATTCCCTCATAAAAAACATAGTCCTCCACCATCTTAATCAATTGAACATTGCTTGGAGCACCTTCATAGCCAATGATATCTTCATTTAGCCATCCATTCAACATGCACAACATGTCCCTTCATCATCTCAACCCATGATTTACTCATCATCATTAGATCAGTCCCCTTCACCCCCTTCATCTCCATCTCATCATGATTTTGGGTCACTTAGCAGGATAGATGACATTGAGCCTAAGTGGGCTAGTTTGGTTGAGGTTGAGCCATTGCCAAAAACCTACCAGAGACGCTATAGGCATGTGTTTGCTTCACTTGGAGTGAAAGGGGCCATGCCTTCTACATCAACACATCAGGTGGATAAAGGTAAAGAGAAAGTCATTGAGACACTCATTCATGATGAGGAGGACAACCATGAAACTGAGCAAGAATTTCAAATTCTTGACCTAGACAAAGATGATGAGGACAAAATCACAAATGCAACAATCAAAGGTAAGGATGCCAAGATTAGTGAGCTACAAACTAATCTTGATAGGGCTAGATATGTTATTCACTTTCTTGAGCAAGAAAATGAGCAGCTAAAGACCAAACAGGTCATTGATGAGGTGAAGTACTTCACTGCTCAAAGGGAGGCTCATAAGGCCAAAGAAATGCTTGATGAAACAATGGAGAAGTATGGTTTGCTTGATGAGGAAGAAAAACATGTACCAAGGCAAAGCCCTAGAACTAGAGGGCTGAAAAGAGCTCTAGCTCTAGAGAGACAAAGGGAAGCTGAGCTTGCTGATGAGCTAACCCTAAATGAGAAACTTGCCATAGAAATCAATCAGAACAGGGAGTCATGGCTTGATAAAGCCAACCAACAATGGAGAAGCTGCTAGAGAGGGCAAATAAAGATAATGACTTGTTGAGGAGGAAAGTCAAACTCCATGCCCAAAATGAGAAATATGCATTGGCCAAGCTCAAAAGAGGCAATGCCAAAATTGAAGATTTGACCAAGGAGGAGAAAAAGAAGTTGGACATCCTTGCTGAGGCTTCCTTACAATCTTAAACACAGCATCCTCAACCTTTCCAACAATTTTGAGGCATTTTTCAACTTTTTGTGAAAATCTGGAAAACTCTATGTTTTTTGAGGCATTTAATTAGCACAAAATTGGGTATTTGCACAACGCCCTAGGCGCTACGCAAATAATTGGCACACGTTTTGAGGAGAAGGAAGGCACCATTGGATTCATAATGATTCATACATCTGAGAAAACCATGTTTTCAGCCTTGGTTCGCATTTTTGATGGGTGAAAAGCCCAAAAAACCACCTAAAAATGACCTTTCTGCTCCTTTTTTGACTTTGGCGCTGTGCAAATACCAGTCTTGGGAGATTGAATTTTTGAGGGGAAAATGACCTCCATTTTTGGAACTTGAGGCATTTTGGAAAGAGGACAGGCAGGGCTTTCCAACAAGCTATCTTGGGCCTGATTTGGACACTGGGAAGGCCTCCAAAAGTGGCCCTGAACATAGAGGGCGTAAATGACACTAGGATGGCGCAAATGTCAAATTTGCTGATTTTTTCAAATTTGCTCTCAAGTTTTGAATTTTCTTCAGCAAATCATCTTTCTATTCATGTAATTCATCATGGTAAAATGTATTTATGTTTGAGATTACTTACCTAGGGTAGATTCATCGAGTAAAAGTCATTAGTGAGTCATGATGAATCAGTGGAATGTAATGAGGAGTGAGTCACTTGGACCATCCTACACTTCATTTTTCAACGAAGCAATTAATGGATCTCTTCCTCACCTCATGGATTCGACCCCTGAGGATGAGTGAAGCTTGTTTTGAACTCTATATAGCCCCTTTATTCACACTAGTGAAAGGTTGGAATGAATTTGTATGTTTGCTAGTTGATCAAGGACACTTTGTACTCAGTTTGGCCAGCTAATAAAGAGGAGTTGCAGCGACTTTTTTGAGATACTTGTGGTATTGATGTCTATCATTGTTTTTTCTTCAATATCATATCTTTGAATGTATTGTACTCATGTTCACTTCATTTCTATGTTATGATCTCTTACAAGTTAGATAATCAGAATACATGTTTGCACATGCTCTTGCAGATCATATTTTGTTCACTTTCATATGTCTGAGAAAAATACATCTCCTATGCTTTTCTTAGCTTTCTTTCAACTTCAACATCATTATGTAGCAATCTTATTCAAGTGATAAGCATCATACCTACCTTGCCCCATTGATCCCTGCAACCCTAACTCATTTTCCCTAACCTAGTTTTCCTTGACCTAATTCCTTCATCCAGTGATTCCCCAACCAAATCAAATTCAAACAACCCCCGCACTCTATATTTAGCCTAAAAACCCTAATTTCTCCAGCCCTCCTGGCTGTGACCCTTTTGGAGAGAGCCCTCTCCGATTTGATAGGGCTAGCTATCAAGTCAAAAGCTTAGTCCGTGGTTACCTTTGTTGGGATTCCTTCTTTAGCCTTGGGAATCTGGTGGAGTGATAACAGGAAGTGAGTGGAAAATTTGTTACATGTCCCAAAGTTGAAGACAAACTTGCTCTCACTCTTAGCTCAAGAGGACAAATGTATGATGTGTTCCAGAAAGGAAAAATATTCATACGTTGAGAGGGAGCTACATAGGACACAACAATATGGCTCAATGTTAGTAAGGGTAAGTTGTACAACTTGTCAGTAAATCCAAGGGGATGTTGAATCGATGTTAATGACATAGAATGAGCGGGAGGCTTTGAAGATTGAGTTGATACTCAATCTGGAAGATGGGAAGGAGGCCTCTTCTAGATTTGTCAGATAAAATTGGCGTGAGCTAACATTGATGGATGCTCAGGAGCAACCTCCTAGGAGCATGGTTTGGATAAACGAGTCTTTATTGTAGATTCCAAAGCTCGGGCAATTACTTCTTCACGTGCCTTTTGTCTAGTGTTAGCGAGTTGCTAATTGAAGTGAACAAAGTTCGTACTTGTTGTTAAATACTCCAGAAGACTTGGAATATGAAAATATCCATTGAGGATACAAATATTATTATATAAAAGGTATGATGAATGAAAATGATTGATGTTACAAATGAGGCCTTTTTATATAGCTAGATAGGTGCCTCTTCATGGAAGGTCATGTCCCATTTAGACATGCCTCTTCAACTTAATTACTACTTAACTAATCATTATTTATTGATTACATTATTTATATCATTTTATTTATAACATTGCCTTCCTCCTCAAAAATCTTTGTCCTAAAAGGTTGTTGATGAAAGGCCTTGATCTCTTTTTCTGCTACGAATGTCTTCTCTTCTCAGGATAATCATCCTTGTTGATACAAGTTGATATGATCCTATAAGTGACAAACACAATTGTCGCACTGAGAAGGGATCAAACCATCCTAGATCAATCTTTTGTGGAATCTTGCGGTCACTGGAAACTTGTGATGAATTGTTATCTCTGGATTGAGTTGAGCACACTTCAGTATTCTTCGGAGTATCAATTTTTCGTTTCTGTTCTAAATACATAGTTTGATTAAGTTGTCTACTATCGTGATTCAAATGTCGATAAGGAATCCTAGTGATTTGATTTTCCCTGATCTCATCTGTGTCGTCTACTTGATAAATTTGAAGTACTCGAGTTCATTTAGTTATGAAAGTTGAATGTTAATTTTTAGATCTTCACTTGAATCTTTTGTCGCTGGAATTGCAACTTCTGAGTACATACTTACTTTATCTAGTTTGTCCTCTTCTTCAATTGGGATATTGACTAGATTAGAGTTTGGACTAAAGACTTCGATACTTCTCCTTGAGTAAGTTTTTCTAACTTGACATTAAGTAGCTTCTTGTCGCTTTTGAGCTTCTTTACTTGCGTAAGAAGGTTTTGATTATGATTCTTTAGACGTAAAAGTTCTTTGTTTTTTGAATTGTTGAGTTTATCCTTAGTATTATTCTCATCATCTTTTAAACTTTTGATTTGTTCTAATAAATTTTTATTAAGGTTCTTTAGACGTAAATTTTCCTCTTCTTGTTCTGATAAGTGCCTCTTGAGTTCCTTCTTTGTGACCTTAGTCTTCTTGACTTATCCAATTAATTTTTCAACGTGGACTTTGAGGCAAGAAATTTCTTCGTCCTTTTCCATTACTTGTTTGTAATGTGTATCTGCAAGATCTTCATATTCTTGTTGTAACACTTTCTTGTTTTGCCGAAGTTCGACTATTATGTCTTTCTTTTGATATTTCAGCTACAATTTCTCGGTACATGGGATTACATCGTTTTGTAGGGATGATGAGGGGTGTTTATCTTGTAATTTTGATTCTGTCTTCTTTCTTTCGTTGTTAAAATCTGTATGTTGTTTCCCAACTGTTGCCATTAATTCTTTCATCTGTCTTGCTAATGTTTGTTTTTCTGTATCACTTAGACATTCAATTAAGGTAAAATATTTATAACATTTTATGCAGACGACGTTTTGATTTTTGAGTGACTCATGACAATTAGGATATCCTTGTGAACAAAAATGACATATTGCAAAGAAACCACGGTTCTTTGTGGAAATCATTTTTTATTTTTTTCTAAGGTTGACTTATTTTATATTTGTCGATAATTTTATCCAATGATACTTTAATTAGAATTTTAATATATTATTTGTAATAAGTGTGGAGACCTCTTCCTCTAAAATCCCTTTAAATTTGATAGATTGTGAACACTTTATTATCAATTAGAATATTCTCCAAATTCACCTTTTTTTTTTTTTAAATACCCCTTCAAAATTTTAGTATCGAGTCCTTTGCAAAATTTCCTTTTATGTTTTTGACTTGGACTCCTTCCTTTCTCCTTTTTTTTTTAAATAACTATTATTTCTTAATATATATAACTATAGTATATATTTATTATATGTTTAATATATATTTATTATGTTGCCAATTGAATTGTGATAAACGATTATGATTTTGAGAAGACACACTATTTCACCCTTAGACCATTCACAATGCTTGACATGGGTAACGACATTGTATTACTGCAGCTGTGTCACGACTTTGACGGTGGAAAACAGAACATGTTGTGTGGGATGGTTGAATGAGAGGGATAACAGAGTTGTGCATGTGGTGTGTTTTCGATGACGGAGCGTCAAGACAGCCCACTGAAGGAGATATGGTGCTGGATTGGACTAGTCTTTGTCGCTTCCAGAAGTTCTAGTGGCTTCTGGTAGGTGACGGTTGCAGGAGGAAGGCAGACGGGGAGTGTTGGAGGCAAAAAATGGTGGTATGAGAGGAGTGGCAACAATGTGATGTCATTGGCTATAACGAACGAAGTTGGTAGCAACGGAAAAATAGAGATGGTTACCACTGTGAGGAAGGCGACTGAGATGAAGGTCGCGGTTAGTGCAAATGTGTGGCCATGGCAGATTTCAGAGGGCAGTCTGGTGGAAGATTGCTTTGTGGGTATAGCGGTTGATCGGATGGTGGCTGCGCTGTGACCGTTCCAGCAAGTAAGTCGTCCACATGTGTTATATATATATTTTTGTATCTTTTTTAATTTTTAATTTTTAATTTTTGTAACTTTTTTTTTTTTTAATTTTCATTTTTTTAATATGATTTTTTTTCTCTAAATTTCTAATTTTTATTTTTATTTTTTTCTCCAATAATATATTGCACCTTTTTTTCTCTCTTATATTTTTAAATAATTTTGATGTTTTTTTAGTAATTTTTTTTCTTTTCTTAAATATTTTTCTTTTTATTTTTTATTTGTTTTTACTTCTAATTTTAATATTTTTGAACCTTTTTTTTTTTTTTAATGGCCAAAGGCCTAACAACAAGCTGGAGAAACTCCCAAAACTGATAGCGAAACACTTCAACAACAACGAAGTTGACAAATTTGACAATTAAGGACTTGGATTGGTGAGCGTGGCTTTGTGCAATGGTTAAGCGACCGAAGGCTCGAGCTGCTCTGATACCAAATGACGTAAACAAAGTTTGTACTTCTTGTTAAATACTCTAGAAGACTTGGAATATGAAAATATCCTTTGAGGATACAAATATTATTATAGAAAAGGTGTGATGAATGAAAATGACTGATGTTACAAATGAGGCCCACTTATATAGCTAGACATGTGCCTCTTCACGGAAGGTCATGTCCCATTTAGACATGCCTCTTCAACCTAATTATTGCTTAACTAATCATTATTTATTGATTACATTATTTATATCATTTTATTTATAACACTAATGTAACTTAATGTAACTTAAGTTTAAATCTAACTTGGGGAAAAACACTTATTAATATGTTGGCTTATTGAGCTAAAAGAAACTTAGGAAAAGTAAAGTAATTTACTTTATTAAGTTTTAATCTTTGTCATTGATGTAAGTGAGGTGAGATATAATCTCGACCATTAGTCACTTCAATATTAGAGTTAGGGTTAGGGTTTTAGCTCAATGTAAAGCTATAGAAGCAAGGTCGAAGAGAGGACATAGACACACTATAACAACACAATATTGAGAGTGACATCTTAGTGAGGAATGTGTTGGGTATGAGGGATTGCAGAAAGGCTAGAGATCTAGATCCATAGGAGAGATCAAGCACCGATCTAGGGAAAATCTAGTGGATCAAATCTAGCTTATTTTGTTATGTATTTTCTTAGGTGGGCCATTATCCTCGGATTGGAGCCCACATATGTTTGGATTCATTTAATGAAAAACTTGTTAGGAAAAAATCTGTTTGTGTCATCGTGATTGAGATTATTGTATTTTCTTCCACTAAATTTGTTAGGAACTTACTTGTGTGTTTTTTCAGTAGATCACTTTTCTGCTAGGAATTAAATATTGGGTGTTAGGTTCACAAGAAATATAACAAGCCTCACTAGGCAACCTAGGTATTATGGAAACAAGGGATCAATCACCACTGTCACCTCAGTGGTCTCTCTCCATCTATTTAATGGTGATGTTATCCCCACAAGGGAGGCTTCCCTAAAAAAATCGCCAAACAAGGTCTAACAAAGTAAACTATCAAAAGAGAACTATAAACTCAAAACGAGAAATGTAGCCAAAAACATTAGGGGAATTTTGAGATCTAAAATGGGTCTCCTAAGAAAATTATGAAATAATAGTGGAAATTATAAAATAAGATTAGATTACATCATCAAATTTTAGAAGGAAAAAGAAAAAAAACTATTTTTCAACTCGTATTTTCAACTTATCTCCTTATGAGTTTACTTAAATTTCAAGCGGAAATACTCGTTGGATGCAGAACTTGATTTCTCATCCAAGGAGTACCCATGTTGCATACTTTCGATAGACCCTGCTACACGAAAAAAATGAAAAATACATGAAAAAATGTGATTTCGTGATTGCAATCACGATTTTTCATGTATTTTGCATTTTTCGTGTAGCCGGGTCCATCGAAAGTATGCATCATGGGTACTCCTTGGATGAGGAATTAACTTTTGCATCTAACAAGTACTCCCACTTGAAATTTGAGTAAAACCTTAGGGAGATAAGTTGAAATTACGAGTTGGAAAAATAGTTTTATTATTTTATTGTTTTTTAATCTTTTTACTTAATACTTCAAAAATGGTGAATCATCCCCCGTGGTTGACATCATGATCTTGAATCCTATTGGTTCTTATAAATTTTATTTGGGTTTTGTACATTGTTATTGGGAGGCCCATTTTAGATCTCAAAATTCCCCCAATGACCCAAAAAAAACATGCAAAAACAACTTGAAAATGAAAAGTGTGCTGTAATAACATTTTTTTTTATAATAATAATAATAATAATAATAATTATTTTTTATCGTGTTTAATTTAATTTTGGGGTAAATTTTTAACATTTTTGAAAAATGGCAGTAAAAACCAATTTTTGTTGTGCGAAAAGCACCATGAAAACACAAAGTGTTGATGTTGGAATAATGTTTTTTTTTTTTTTTTTTGTATTTTGTTTTTTCTTTGTTTTTGTTAATAACCTCATGGGGAAAATTTTCAACATATTTTAGTAATGGTTTTAAGGATAAAATATCACGACTTTGGAAAACCTTAAAATTCCAATGATTTTTAGACATGCTATAATAAATATAATATCACATCTTTGAAAGCCTTAAAATTCTAACAATTTTCAGCGATTGTATTAAAGTTAACATGCTTATAATTATTTTCAACCGTAGCATTAAAGATAAAATATCATGACTTAGAAAAACCTTAAAATTTTCAGCATTTTTCAACTATGTAATTGAAACCGGAGATCATGATTACATAAAACTTTAAGTTTTCAACATATTTCAACTATGACAATATGAAAAAATCATGACTAAAAAACTTTAAAAACAAACACATGAATGAAAGAGTCATTATACCAATAGTAATTTCTTTTTTAAATGCTAAATGTATGGTTATTTTAAAATTTTAGCGTGATACAACTTACACATAAATCAACCATCAAATTGACACGCACATTAGACGAACTAGGTGCATTACAATGAAAACTTAAAAATCAACCATAAAATTGATACATTGTGGTGGCGAACTTAATCATTATAAAGAATAATTGAAAATCATCTATCAAATTGAGACACAATGTGGGGCAAACTTAATCATTATAAGGAAAACTTTAAAATCAACTATCAAATTGACACATAATAAGGTTGGGTTGCTAGTCAAGCATCAACATGGGCCATGCATATATAAGTAAAATAAAATAAAATAAGAAATAAATATATAAATGAATTAAAAAAATACAAAACAAAAATTAAAACATTAAAAATATTAAAACTAAAAATAAAATAAAATAATAAGAAGTAAATACAAAAATATATTAAAAAAAACCCCAAAAGGAAAAAAATCAAATATAAAAATTATATTTAAAAAAAAAAAAACAAAATATAAAAAAAATATAGTGAAAAAAAAAATCAAACATAAAAAAAATGTAAAAAAAAAAATTATGATTAAAAAAAAACATTCAAAAAATAAAATATAGAAATATATAAGAAAAAAAAGGAAAAAACAACAAAATATTTAAAAAAAAATACAACTTAAGAAAAAATTAAAAAATTAACACTAAAATCAAATTGGATAATTAAAAAAAAAACAAAATTAAAACAATTTTTTGAAATATTGATGATGATGATGATTAACGTCCACTAAGACTGATATTGTCAATCAAACCTTAATAAATAAGCAGTTAATTGAGATTATTTAAAATTTTATTTCTGTGATAAAAAAGGAGGGAAAGAAGCATTCTGAGGTCATTGTAGTTTTGTTCACTGAACATGTCAAGGAGGTTGGCAGTTGGGTAAATGTTTTGGAAATGAGAGCGAATGTGAGTAAGGGCTAGATAATCCAAGATAAAATAATTTTCATCTTCGACTCTCTTAGTATTGTAGAGGAGGCATATTCTTTCGTACCAAGGTATCTTAGGAATATACCAACGTCTCGTTTCACTCCGAAGCTCATGAGAATTAGTTCTAATCCTTGCAATATTCATTCTCTTCTTGGCACTGGTTAAGACATAAAGGTGATTCTGGTTAGCAAGCGTGGGGTTGATTACCTCCTTATAGTATCTTAACTTTCTTTCCCTCTCTAACTCCTCATCACTCCACAACTTGTCCTTAAATTTGGGAGTAATGATGTTTTTAATATTATTCTTTTTCCCCAAGATGATCTCCTCCTTTATCTCCCAATGGTCGAGCTAGGACTTGACATCTTTATGCCACCTTTTCTTGAGTCGAAGGTGGTTTTGAGTAGAGTTAGAAGCAGTTTTTGGGAGTTTCTTGGCTTCCATGTTGTACAACTTCTTCTTATACATCAAATTCCTAAACACAACGATGCATTCAATGGGGGAAATACTATATTCAATCAAGAGAATAGGGTAGGAAGTATTGCCTTTAATCTTGAGGTTGTATGTTATCAATTGCTTTTGGATCATTTCAATCTTTCTCCATGAATCTCTATATAGACTGCGACCCCACTTCTCACATCCATATAAAATAACAGGGGTGACGAGAGTCTCGAAGAGAAATTTTTATTTTACTCCAAACCCAAAGATCAATGGTCTTACAATTTTTTTCAAGCTCATAGTAAGCTTTCCAACCTCCTATAATCCTTTTCTTAATGCTATAGTTCTAGTTGAGTTGATGGTGGATGTCAATACCTAAATATTTGCAAGAATAAACATTCTCTAAGTAATTATTATCATAAATGAAATTATCATAGACGACCTTTTTGGATTTAATAATCATAACTTTAGTATTGTCAGTATTAATAGTTATGACCATCTTGGAACAATAATCATGGAGGGTTTTAAGCTGCTTGTCGAGATCGTCAGGACTCCTAGAAAGACGACTTCTAAGCATTCCTCAAGTTTGTAAATGTAAATGCCAAAAAGGGTAGGGGATAAGGGACACCCTTGCTTAACACCGATGTTGCATTTAATTTCAGTAGACCAACCCTTGTTGGTCTTAAGCTTGGAAATAAAATTCTTGTATAATCTAATAACAACGACCCTTAACTCAGGAGGAACCATTATCTCATCGAGCCTTTTCCATAAATTCTCTCGATGAATCGTGTCGAAATCTCTTTTATAGAGTCAACAAAACAACAAAAGAGATTAGTCTCACTGTTACATCAATCCTCTGCAATGGTGCTAAGAGTGACAATGTGGTCAATTGTAGAGTGTGTCAGTCTAATTTATGGAGTTGAATTAGAGAATCTGTTTTAATATCAATCTGGATTGGTAAACTTAGAAGCACATCAAGATATATGGATCTTAGATTTAACTAGTGTAGGAAGTAGTTGTTTAGATGAAAATAATGGAAATTCATATTACAAATATAAAATATTGATTGTAAAGAAAACATAGAAATTCTTATCGATAAGCATGAACAAGTGAATGATTGAATCATAGTCAACAAGGAAGAGGCTCTTGACTTAGAGATCCTGGTTGTCCTTCCTTTTGATTTATTTTCCAACAAAACCAAGCTCACCATAAAGCATAACACCTGATTTAAGAAAGCAAGAAAGGATGAATGCATAGATAGAAATTCTAGTCCAATTCTTAATTCACCAAGGAAGAGGCTCCAACTTGGAGACTTAGGTTGTCCTTCCTTATCCAAACGAGTCACTGAAAGGAGATCGATTCCAAAATCTAAATGGTCATTACATACTGATAAGTTTATACAGAAAATATTCACAAGAAATTATGATAGAAATATACAGAAAACTAAAATGCTACTTATTCACAATTATGCACATTAATGAACAAAATAGTGTACTTAGCTTAGAATGGGGGCTCTCCACCCTTGCTTGGTACAAATCTAAGAAAGCCAGCTACAAAAATTCACCATTCACATCACACAACAATAATGCATAAGAAATATAAAGCAAGTCTTCAAATGTATTCATAAACAGAGTAACCACAATGATAATAATGTGTTCATAGTTGTTGAGTAGTTGTGCTTAAATAAGCTAAGAATGTAATAAAGTAAACTATAATGGCTATAACAACCAACAAAATCCCCATTCCACCTAATAGGGTCAAACTCATCCCTTTTCTGCACAAAATATGAGAAGATTACACAAAATCACATAACTGCCCCTAAATCAGGTGATTTCTTGAGTGACTGGTCAAGTTTGACTGGACATGTTCTGACTCATTTGGAGTGTGCCAATAGAAGTTTATCCATCTTTGGTTCATGTACTTCTTGAATCTACCTTTAGTTCGTGCCCATGTGTCTTGCACATACGACTCCAATGAAGCAATTACGAGAAATTCTATTTCCGCCATAAATACTTTTTAATGCCCAATTTTTACTAAATATTCTAAAAATTAAAAGACAATTATTTTACCTTAATGTGCAAAAATATGAAAAAACATGACAAATATGATCATGATATGGTGGTAAGGGATGATATAAAAGCAGAATATGCATGGTGACTAAAGGGTCAAAATTGAGGGTCAACATCTCCCCCTTGCTGATCCACAAGCATGTACTCATGTTTGTCTTTGTCTTTTGGATCTCCTACCTTTGCATACTGATTTCCCTGTTGTTCTGACCTGTGGATGCGTCCCATGATGTAGAATCTTATATCTGAGATACTTGCAAAAGTATATCGATACCTTCTTGCCCTTTTTCTTCTTTTTGTAGGTTGCACCCTTTACCTTCTGTTTCTCATATTTGTATTGCCAATGTTTCTTCTCTTTTAGCCACCTGTATGCTTGTTTTGAAATGATGATGTTTTGTGTTTCCAATTTCTTCATTTTCTTCTTCAACCTCTTGTTCTCTTTAACAACCTTATTGTTTTTCTCCTTGTACATTTCGTTTTCCTTTTTGAGATGTCTCTACATGATTTCAGTTACTTGGAGCTTTGTGTTTAATTCCTTCATCTTCTTGGCGTTTTCTTCATCATGACCCTCTTCAGAAACCCCTTTGATATTTTTTTCATTTTCTTCTTTGTGACTTTCTAATGGTTCACCATGAACCTCTTCATAAGCCACTTTGATATTCTTTGCATATGAGTAGGATGATGATCCCTCAATCCAAGAATCTTCACACTAAGAATATTTTTCCATTTCTCTAAGTTTTTTTTCGCTTCCCTCTCTAGTTTTTCAATAATTTCATGATGTGATTACTAAGGTGTACTAAGAGGTAATTCTTCTAGAATTTCTACTTCAATGTCTTGGTCTTCCTTAGAAGGCTCCTTTATCACCTTTTTCCTTGACTTATTTGGAAATGATATGAAGGATATCTCTCTCTTAATGCTTATGCCTTCTTGCTTCTTTTTGGATATGGTTCTTGGGTATAAAGGTGATTGCATAATATCTCTAGAAAGATGCAAATTTTCAAGGGCTTCCTCATTTCCAACTAGCTCTTCTTCTGAAATTCTAAAAAATGATTCTTGTCCAAGAAGTTTTCCCATGTTTCTCCTTTGTTTTTCAATTGACCTTAAATCAAGATCTTAATTAATCCTTGGTGATAGTAGCTGACCTTTTTGTTTTTTTGTTTTGCTTCACTCCTTCAATCATTTTTAATAAAAATTTGAAAATAAATAAGGGATATTTAATTTATTATCACCTTTTATATAATGGAGAAGTTTGATATGGTATGGATGTACTATGTTATACCTCCCATCACAAGTAAAATACTTTTGGATGATGAGGACCAACTCAGCCCATGGCTCTTTAAGCCATTCCATTGGAATCCCCTTTGATTTTTCAAATGTACACATCCTTGGATTTTCCAGAAAAATAATTCCATCCCTTTTCCTTGAAGTGTTGTCCCTTATGACATTTTTCTCCTATCATTGGTAAGTTTGTAGCTTGAGAAAAATACTCCTATGTGATAGCGATAGTAATATCTCTTTCAATGGGTTTTTCATTATCATAATTAGATACAAACATCTCTTACACTTTAGCATTGTAACCATCAAATTGCATGAGAAAATCTAATAACCCTGCTTGATAAAGTTTCTCTATAGTCTCTTTGTTCCATTTCTAAATTTGGAATCCTTTGGGCTCTACTTTGCATTCCATTTGGAAGTTTTGGTGGCTTTGTTTTTGTTTTGTTCTCTGTACCATGTCAAATATGCTTCAACAATGAATAATCTCATGGAACAATAATGACTTTGTTAGGAGGGAAAAAACTTGATTGCGATCTGTCTAGATAACAAAGATTGTATCTTATGGTGAAAATATCAGAGAAGAAGAATAATTCTTTCTTGTAGATGATCATTTAAATAAAATCATTTCTTTTTAAATAACAAAAATGTGTTTCTTACCAGGATTTTGCAATTGATTCCCTTCTGTATACCCAAAAATTCTGAACTGGAATGTTGATTTGGGCCATTGTTGTATACCCACAAAAAAAAGGAGAGATACTGAACTCAAATTTCGAATTTCTGGACTGATATGCAAATTTTGATAATTGTTGAATACCCACAAAAATAAGGAGAAATCTATGAACTAGACTGTCGAAATTCTGGACTGATATGCTAATTTTTTCACTACTGTATACCCATAAGAATAAGACTCTGAATTTTAACACCTTAGAAATCAGCTTTTGGAATTTTTTTTTAATGTAATCTACAATCTTCCGACAATCATGGATTTCGTTTACTTATCACACGCTTATCTGGAAATTACAACTCAGTTTTTGAGATGCCACTCACAGTTTTAACACCAACATACACTCGAGCTATGTTTTAACACCATCATGCACTCGAGTTCTGTTTTTGGTGGTCTACACTGCCAACCATGCAATTGGAGTCTTAGATTTGGGTTTGCACTACCAACCATGCAACTCAAGCTAGGATTTGGGGTCTAGACTGATAGCCAATTTAAACCCAACTAACTGATCTGTTTCTAACTCCTAACTGAACTCAAACACTGAAAACCTCAATGAAATTCACGAGATTTTTAATTTGAAAACTTCAACATTTTGTTACGGAGTTCTATCAATGAAAACTCACCGTAATTCACATAAGTTTTCCCATATCTACTCATCACTGCAGCCTTCGTATATCCTAGAAATTTACACGGCTAGTTCTTTTAATTGATTTCATCTTTGACTAGTTATAAAATTGATTTTAATTCTCTGAGTTTACGTTTCTTAGCTTGCCTCTTAGCTGTAGCTCCGAGTCTGCTTCTTCACTTATGAGCCTTTGTTTCCTGTCCCTGAGCCTTTGCATTGAGTGTTTGAATAACGCTATGTGTTTGAACTAAGTATGTAGCGTTGAATATTTCACTGAGTTGTGTTTCTTTTGTTTCCTGTAGGTACGTTTTTTCAAACCTTTTTGTTGATCAGTTTCATCCTTTCAAAAGTGTGACCTTACACTTACTTCATTTCCCTCAAACAATTTTGATGAAGGCCTTTAGAAGCAACCTTTATGATTTCATTTTGGTGCATGAATTTGTTTGTATAGTGTCTCATTATGATTTCATATGTTTTCAGTTCCTTTGAATTAATTTTTCATGTCACTTATTGAATGAGCCTTTTGGATTTTTAAAACTTATGATTTATCATCAGGACTACATTCTTGTTGTCTTCTTTGATGATTACAGTGGTCTTCTCAAGGTCCTTTTGAAGTGATATTTCTTATCTCTCTGTACTCCTCTTCTTCATGATGCGAGTCTTAATGAATATCCATATGTTTCTCTTAATGATTACTCTTTGAAATAGATTTTGAAATGACCATTTCAAGGTCATTTCAAGATCCATAGAAAAATAGAGCAATTTTCATTTTTAGACCATGTAAATGCACCTTAATTCCATAGTTTTTCCATAGAATTATAACTCATCTCAAACACATCTTTGTTTCAATTTTTGTGACACTAACCCATGCTTTTTAACATGACTTGTTTTGCAGAAAATGTTTGTTTTGTAAGCAAAGAGGCATGTGAATTTTAGCAGAAATGACTTGTCTTGTAGAAAAAGAGACTTTGATTTGAATAGATGGTAGGGTAAAAGGTTTATGAAAGGAAAAATATTTATGTATGTGCAGGGAATGAAGGGCTTACACTCTTATGCACCAAGGTTTTAATTAGTCTCCTAATTCAAGAATTTCTTTCAAAATCAAAAGGTCCTTAAAAATAAATTTTTAACTCATAGTTTTTCCATTACTTTCCTTGGCTGATGCTTGAAAAGAAGTGTATTTCCAATAGATCCTTTAGTTGTTTTGAAATGAACTGATCTTCGAATAGCTCTTCTGATTGGTTTTTCTTTGAAAACACTTCCCTTCTGACAGATTTTGATGATGGGTTTCAGGTCCCTTTGTGAAGTAGAATTGTCTCATATTCAGGTCCCTTTGTGAGGTAAAATTTCCTTATGTTCAGGTCCCTTCTAAATTCGTTGATTGAAGTGAAAGTACCTTGAATTTTGAGTTGCTTCCATGTTGAGTTTTTAAGATTTTTATCAAGACAAAAACAAATGCACTTATTTTCTTCTGTCTCCCCCCTTGCTTATTTTAAGACTTGTACTCAAGTCTAGAAATTGGAGAATTTATCCTAGCTTTGTGCAAACTTGAAACATAAAATGGATTAAAACACACACATTAAAAAAAAAGGAATTCATATTAGCCAAGTAATTTGGTTTTCCAATATGAATTCAGGTTTTCACTGTGCCAAAGATCTGGATTTTCACAGCCAAACCTATTTATTAATTCTGACCTTTTTCTCTTTTTATTTTATTTCATTTATTTGTTTGTTTAAATTATGAAAGTAAGGAAGGCACATTTCTATGCTTTTCCATAACTTCCATGCCTTCTTCTGTTGATATTTTCTTGAGGAAATTTTCTTTATTCACAAGATGTTGTAGATTTTCAATCTATGTCCATTGACTAGAAATGATGTTGCTGCCTCATCTATTGTCTTGATTTTCATCGATCCATTATAATAGACTTCTTCAATCTCATAAGGCCCTAACCAGTGAGTGGTGAATTTTTTCTTTGAAGTCCTTGTACTTTGAATCAAATAGAAGTTCCCAATATCCTATATGAAAATTTTCTTTTTAATGAATCATCCATGCCATTTTTTTCTTTGTTGTCGTACCAATGATGTATGTTCCACTGCTTCTTTTCTGATTTCATCCAATTGTTTTAGCTGCATGATCCTTTGTTTTTGTGCCTTTGATAGGTCTAGGCCAAGTTCAATCGCAATTCTATATGTGTGGGTTTGAAATTCAATTGGTAAAAGAACTTGTTTTCCATAGACCAGTTGATAAGGGTTGAACCCAATAGTATTCTTCCATGTTATTCTATATGCCCATAATGGTTCATTAAATTTTTTTGACCAGTCTTTCTTGTGCATCTTTACTGTCTTTGTCATGATATTTTCAAGCACTTTGTTGATTCCACTCGTCCATTTTTCTGCGGGTGATATGGAGTTGATTTTTTGTGCTTGATTTTATACTTTTCTGTAAGATATCTGACAAGCTTTGAAGTGAATTGTGCTCCTTGGGCTGTGATAATCTGTCTTGGTACTCCAAATCCTACAAATATATCTTCAAAAAGAAAATATACTACTACATTTTTTGTTGCATTTTCCATTACTTTTGCCTCCACCCATTTTGTCACATAATTAGTACATACTAAGATGTACTTTTTCCCATTGGATGGTGGATTAAAATGACCTAAAAATTCAAGAGCCCATTGTTCAAATGGCTCTACAAGTACTTGTGTCTTTAAATGAATTTTATCAGAATGTACAAGTGTCCCTATTCTTTGGAAACTATCACATTTCTTGACATAAGTCTTTGAATATTTGAATATGGATGGCCAATAATATAATAGATTCAATACTTTGTAAGCTATCCTTTTGGACTCTGCAAAACGACCACCACATGGTTCATCATGACATGCATTTAAGATATCCAAAATTTCATTTTCTCACACATTTTCTAATTAGCAAATTAGGTCCAGTATATAAAAGGTCTCCATTAACCCAACTATATCTAGCACTATATTTTATTAGTTTCTTTTTTCTGTTTATTTGTGAAATGAGAAGACAATTTTGCAGATGATAAATAATTATATATGTCAGAAAACCATGGAGTTTTGACTGCTATAGCAAATAAGTGTTCATTCAGAAAGTTACCAGAAACTAGAACAATCTCATCGGGAAGATGAAGTCTTGAAAGGAAATCCGCCACTTGATTCTCTTTTCGTGGTTGATCCAATACATTAATGTTAAATTCCTGCATTAATAACAACCATCTTGTAATCCTGCCATTAGTAATGGGTTTATTCATTAGACATTTAATGGCTGAGTGATCAGTATGAATGAACACTTCATATCCTGTTATGTAATGTCTGAATTTGTTTACTGCATGTACTACATCAAACATCTTTTTTTCAGCAACTGTGTAATTCAAATCAATTGGAGTTAATTTTTTTCTAATGAAATTGATAACATAGTTCAATTGATTCTCTTTTTGGCCTAATTATGCCCCTATTATAGTATCTGCAGCATCTGTAGATATGTGAAATGGAAATAACCAATTTGGTCATCTAAGAATTGGTGTTGTGGTCAATTTTTGTTTCAGTTTTTCAGATGCATTTTGACAATCAATATTCCATTGAAACACTATGTCCTTTGTAAGTAGTTTAAATAAGGGCAATGCCATTTTACTAAAGTTTTCAATAAATTTCCAATAATAGCCTGCATACTCTAGAAAATTTATTACCTCTTTTTGATTCGTTGGTGGTAACAAATTTACAATGATTTGAATTTTTGTTGGATCCACTTTTATTCCCGAGGAATAAATATGGTGTTCTAACACTATCCCTTCCATTAACATCATAAAACATTTTTCATTACTAAGAGATAAATTTGTTTCAATGAATCTTTGTAGAACCTTTTCTAAGTTTTTCAAAAAAACATTAAAAATATTCCCATACACAATGAAATCATCCAGATAAACTTCTACACATTCATGTATTAAATCAACAAATATGACCAAAAATGCTATTTGAAAAGTAGTTGGTGCCTACATAATCCAAATGGTAACACATTGTAAGCATATGTACCCCAAGGACATGTAAAAGTAGTTTTTTCTTGATCCTCCAATGTTATTTTAATTTGATTATAGCCACTAAATCCATCTAAAAAGGGGACAATTTTTTTCCCAGCTAGTGAATCTAGGACTTGATCAATGAATGACAAGGGAAAATGATCTTTAAGTGTTTCTTTGTTTAATTCCTTGTAATATACGCAGGCTCTCCACTTCCCATTTTTCTTTGGAACAACCACTAAAGGAGAAACTCATTAGCTATCTGAGATAGGGTAGATAAATCCTACTTGTAATAATTTCTGCAATTCTTCCTTGACTATTTCTTTCATCATTGGATTCATTCTTCGTTGTGATTTCCTTATAGGTTTAATATTTTCATATGTGTAGATATGATGAATACATGTTTCAAGATGAATTCTCTGCATATCAGTGTAATTCCAAGAAAAATATTTTGAATATTTCCTTAATAGTTCAACCAATTGCTTTTCTTGTGTTGGTTGCATATTTTTTCCAATGTTAAGATATTTTTCAGGGCTAAGTTCAATTTTTTTTCTTTGTGAATGTGTAATTGAATTAGCAGGAAAAATAACATCAAATGATGTTTGCAAGGAATTAATTGTGAAATTTTCTTGAAAATGTTGTTCTAATATTTGACATGCAGCATGATATTGCATAGTCCTTAATTGCTCTGAAATATCTGGTTTTGAAATGAAGAAATCTATTAAATCCTCATTATCCTCTTCTTTGAAATAAAATGCTTGATTAATACTTAGAATAGATTGAATTTATTCATTTTATTGTTCTATTTCATCAGGCCATGATAGCAAAGGAGGAGATTGAGCAGGAGGATAACATGTTATGCGCTTTCTTTCATTCTTGTGTGAGATAATCATACTTCCTGATCTACAACCAATGAAGGCATCAACTGTGGCTAACCAAGGTTTGCGAAGAATTAATGGGTGCCTTCCTAGATTTTTCTTTGGCCATAGAATTAAAAAGTCTACTGGATATTCCCAACAGTCTAAAGAAACTATGATATCTTCAAGTACACCTTTCGACACTACTTTAGATCTATCAACTAGTTCTAAAATTGTAGTGGTTGGTCGAATGTTTGGAAAATTGAGGCATTTCATTGTTTATGTCGTCATCACATTAATAACAGCCCCCAGATCAATTAAAGTTTTAGAAATTTAAAAGTTGTTAATGGAAATTGTTACCATTGAGATTCTAGGATCAAAATATTTTTCAATTACACTACTTGTTGACATGAGGCTAGCTAACTTTCCAATCACATGGATTGTTGACATACCCTTTTTTTTTTTTTTTTCAATTTTATTTATGCATAATTATTTAATTTCCTTTATATATATTGGGATATATTTTATTGCTTTCCATAAAGGAATTTTTACATAAGAATTCTTTAATTTATCTAAGATATCAAATTCAGGAAGAGTAATAAAATATTTTTTCTCAGTAAATCTTTCAAGAAAAGGAGGTGTTTGAGTCATTATTTCTTTACTTTTTTGAATTTGATTCTCTTTTATTGTATGCTCATTTTTAGATTTTTCAGGACTCCCTTTTTTTTTCTATAATGACGGGGGAGTCATTTTGTAGTATTTTTCCAGAAGTTAAATGAACATCTTGATCAGGAATAATTGAATATGTAGGAAATGATATTCCTTCCTTTGCATTATATATTGTTTATTACTTGGATTTACTACTGGTTGGGATGGTAATTGAGTTGTTTTGGGTGGTGGTTGGTTAGATGGCAGCTGAAGCTACTGTGGTTGGGTTAATTGTGGTGCAGGTGATGATGATGGATTTGGTTTTTGAGGTTGTTGAAATTGTTGATATGGAAAGGATTGTTGAGGAAATGATTGATATGGCTGTTGAGGATAGGACTGAAATGATTGAGGATAATATTGTTGAGGAGGTTTGGATCCATAAGCATACCCTCTCCAACCTTGAGAAGATTGATTTTGAGTTTGCTGAGGAGGCCAAGCCTGCCAAGGCATAAGAGCATTCCATGGATTTTGAATAGGATATTGATAGATTTGAGGAAATTGTTGAGTAAATAGTTGAGGAGGATTCTGAGACATACTTGCAAATCGAGGCTGCCAAGGTCTTCTTGGTGCTAAATAATAAAGAGATTCCATCCCTTGACTTTCTTCTATTTGGTTTTCGTGCAATTCCTTTAGCCTTGGACAATTATCAGTAGCATGATTTTCAGTGCAAATTCCACAAACATGAATATTGTCTAAAGGACATTCTCTTAATGGATGCTTCTTTCTACATTTAGGACAAAAAATTGATAATAATTGATCTTGTTCCTCTTGTTTTTAAGTATATCGACCTGTGTCCCTAATGTGTTTAAGATATTAGTTTTGAAATCTTTAAACAACTTCCCTAATTCAGCTCTTGTTATAATTCCCGTTGCTGATTTAGTAGCTTCAGAATTTGCATCTCTCTTCCTAGTTTTTGCTCTTCCTCTTGAGTATTTTTGATATAACTCAACAATCTCATAAAATGGAAAATATGAAATCTCTCCTTTACCCATGACATTAAGGATATCAAGATACTCATACTTTATTCCTCTTAAAAATATTGTTCGAATAATATCAACATTTAAAGAATGTTGTTTGTATTTTTGTAAGTTATAGAGAATTATTTCCAAATATTCCTCTAAACTTTCATCTTCTTGTTGAGTCATTCTAAAAATGTCATCTTTTGAATCTCTAGGCCTACAATATGTTTGATATTTCTTAAGAAAAATCTTTCTCATGTCTTCCCAATTGATAATAGTATGTTCACCTAATCCCATAAACCAATTTAATGTAGATGCTTTAAGAGTAGTAGGAACAAGACGAAGCTTATGTGTATCATCAGTATACCCATAGTTTCCACATAGAATATCAAATTCGAATAAAAATGAGTCAGGATCTTCAGAAGACATACCATAAAAATTTGGCAAAATGGAAGGTAGAATATTTTTCATTTTTACCTCTTCCCCCAAGATTGATTTGGTATCTAGATTGGAAATCCAAAAGTGGTTTCTTGGTCATTATCTCGTCTTTCATCTTCCCTTCTCTTATTTTGGTTTTCTCTTCTAGTGGCTTCTTCTGTTTTCCTCTCTTATTCTCTCTTCCTTTCCCATTCTTTTCGTTGTATTTCATATTGTATCCTTTGTTCTGGAGTTAGTCTTGGAATATTGGATCCTTGTCCTTCTTCCGTCATCTCTTTCTCAGCTGTTTCAAATGTTTTAGTTAAAATTTGAGATTGTGTATCCTCAAATTTTTGTTCAAGAATTGGTTGATCAATTGGTTTCCTTGTGTGTTTTCCTATAGAAGGTGGATCTTATCGTGTTTGTTTTCTCCTTACCTCATAAGCCAATAAAGTTTGTTTTTCAACCAAAGTTAACCTTTGTCCTGAATTGACCTCCTTTCAGTGGCTAGTTTGGATGTCATGACCATTCAAACAAGTATGTCATGATCATGATATGGTGGTAAGGGATGATAGAAAGGTGGAATATGCATGGTGAAAAATGGTTAAAATTGAGGGACAATACAGTGATGCCTTCTAAAACCAACTTGCCCAATGGCTCTTTTACCATGGATTTCAAACCAAGTGATAATATTCTTTTCCATAATGAGCCCATACAGTTTGGCTAAAATGTGGCTAATCATGGTAGTCCTATAGTTAGAGGGAACATTTTTATCTCCACTTTTAAATATAGGCACGATAAGGCTTTTCATTCACAACTTAGGGAAGCCGTGTTTAACCACCAAGTTGAGGATATCCTATAGTTAGAGGGGATATTTTTATTCCCACTTTTAAAAATAGGCACGATAAGGTTTTTCATCCACAACTTAGGGAAGCCATGTTTAACTACCAAGTTGAGGAGATTCTGCAAGTGCGAGGTGAGGACGAACCTCCCAATTTTAAGAATTTCAGCTTGGTACCCTTCGATATCCCTACCCTTCATGTTAGAAAGCTTCTTAATCCCGAATTCTACATCTTCTAAAGAAGAGGTACCTCCCTCTATACAAGTGCTTCTGATGTTTCCCATGGTGTTTGGGGAGTCATAGAGGTTCCTACGATAGACATCCCATTCCTTTATGGGGATCATATTATTTTCTTTCGATTTACAAACAAGAATGTTCCTCCAAAAATTTCTAGGATCAACTTTAGAGAGATTAATGATATGAACACCTTGCATTTTTCATCCTTAATAGCCTTGTTGGGAGCATCTCTAATCACTTTCTTAATAGATTTACAATCATTGTCATACCACGGGTTGGAAGTCCTATTGTTCTTATTATATTATACTTCATTAGAGAAGTTGTTAATGGTAGTGGAGAGGATAGTAGTAAAATTGTGGTAGATGTGGTCAATGTTATAATTATGTTTTAAGGAACCTAATTCCCTTCTTAAAATTTTTAAGAAGAGATCAATTTTACTTTTTTCAAAACACATGTGCCTTTGACTCTCACCATTATTATGTCTGTGGTTGGTATAAATATCAAGGTTAAGGGTTAAGGAGAGACCACAGGGGGCTTCACTCAATAAACCTCTAACATATCACATGAGATGGTAGCATATTAAATAATGCCCTTAATTTGAGTACATATTGGAAAATACCCCTAAAAATCACATTATTTAACCCCCTACCAATATAAACCTAATACACCTTCCCAATTTAAAAATCCCTTACTTTTGCTATATATTGTAGGTATCCATTTTTTTATTAACTTTTTTTATACCCCTTATATTTTTTCATTAACTTTGAGCTCCATTTTTTATACCTGCCGATATAAAAACCGTTTTCAAGCTTTAGTGGTGGTAGTAGTCAACGGTTGAATGCAGCCTCTAATGATGAGCTTCTTTCATCTAAATACGATGGTTGTAATGAGAATAGGCTAGATGAGCATGAAATTTTAATTAAAAAAAATGAGGGTAGTGATAAGAAGCTTGATAAGAGGCATATTAATCTGCGCCCAATTGGTAAAAGAGAGAATGAAGTGGGTCATGACCTTAGTACTTATTTTAATAAGAATTTATCAAGCATGGTTGCCAACAAGCTTGGGATCAAGGAGGACATGAAGGCTAGTAGTAGAGACATCAACAAGAAGGTCATGAACCTATCGTCAGTGGATTTAAGTCAAGATACCCTTAGAATCCTTAGTAAAGGTTTAGGATTCGCTGTTGCTCCTAAGGGCATTCCAAATGAGAGCATCCTATTAGCATTGAGGAAGGCATTCAAAGTTTACTTTTGGATGATAAGGAAGCTCTCAGACAGGAATGCTCTATGATTCTAAGGAAAGCAAGAGCCCCCAAGAGTAACCTTATCAAAGATGAGATGAGTGCTCTTAGAGCCCTTCGCAATAATGATGAAATTGTTGTCCTTAAGGTAGACAAGGGAGGGGAAACAATCATTTTAGATAAGGTTGATTATATTAGAAAGATGAATGAACATCTTGATTGTAGCAACTATAAGAAGTTGAAATCCAACCCTTTGCTGAAGGTTTTAAGAGAGGTCAAGAAGGAAATTTCGAACTCTTGTCTCGATGACAAGTTAAAAAAGAAATTGACCCCTTTGTGTGAGGTCATTCCGAGAATTTATGGGCTACCCAAGATTCATAAAGAGGGGGTTCCCCTTAGACCAATTGTTAATACCATTGGATCCCCTACCTATGAATTGGAAAAATACGTTGCCAAAATTCTCAAGCCTCTTGTTGGAAATACTGATTCCTTCATTAAAGACTATAGTGATTTCGTTAAACTTATTAGGAAGGAAAGAGTGGAGGAGAATGACATCTTGGTAAGCTTTGATGTAGTTTCATTATTTACCAAAATTCCATTAGATGAAGCAGTACAGGTTATTAATGAGTTTACGGATCCAGAAACAACTAAGCTTGCTGAGATTTGTTTACGATCCACCTTCTTCAGCTTCCAAGGTAAATTCTATGAGCATGTTTCAAGTGTCGCAATGGGGTCGCCACTCTCACCCAATGTAGCCAACTTATTTATGGAGCACTTCGAGAAGAAATCCCTTGCCTCTTTCCCTTAAGTCCAACTTGGTGGAAAAGGCTTGTGGACGACACCAACATAAAGTGGACGCATGGTAATGAAAATATCCAGAGATTCTTTAATCATCTCAACTCAATCTCCTATGAGATTAAGTTTACAATGGAGGTTGAAGAAAATAGGAGCATTCCTTTTTTGGATGTCCTTGTTACCAGAAAGGAGGATGGAACATTGGGGCATCAGGTGTTTAGGAAGAAAACTCATACTGACAACTACCTTCATTCTGAGTCTTACCATCATCCTGCTCAGAAATTTGGGGTCCTTAATACTCTTGCTGTAAGAGCCCTAAGGATATCCGACGAGGAGAATTTGAAAGAGGAAATCACTCACCTGACATCTGTCTTTAAGGGTTTGGGATATAAAGAGAGAGAGATTAGTAAAGCCATAAAAAGAGCTGAAGGTTCGGTCATATCCAATAAGCGCCAAGGACCTAAAGAAAGTTGTGGTAGGGTTTTTATACCATACATTAAAGGTGTGACAGATAAGATAGCCAAGATTTTAGGAAGAAATGACATTTTCACGCAATTTTCAGCAACAGGAACCATAAGACAAAAAATGAGGTTTGTTAAAGATAATATTAGTCATCAACAACTTAAAGGTGTTTACAAGATTGACTGTTCATGTGGGAAGAGTTATATTGGTGAAATTGGGCGCTCTATTTAAAAACGCCTTAAGATGCATGGTGCCGATATTAAACATGAACGATCTCGCACCTCGGCCCTTGTTGAGCATTCCTCGAAAACTAAACATCACTTATGGCTTGGAGATGCTAAGATCATTTCCAGGGAAGAACACTATCGAAGGAGAAAAATTAGAGAAGCGCTCGAGATTGTGAGGCACCCGCATAACATTAACAGGGATAGAGGATTCGAGATCAGTGATAGTTGGCGGCCTCTAATTCGACAAATGTGCCCCTAGAGTTCGTCTTCTGCCCAGGTATAGCATCACAGGTTTGCTACTCTTTCGAATTTTTTTTAGGGTTTGGTAGCTGCAACAACTAATTAAGTTATTTACTTTTAATAATTATCTTTATTAATTAATTTTTATTTTATAATAAGAATTAATTAATTAATAATTATCATGAGTATCTAAAGTTGTTATTAAAATGAAATAAAACTAAAAATATTTATATTTAACAATGACCATTGTTAATATTAGGTTAATTAGGGTTGATTGATTTTTTTTTAATAATAGTTAATTAAATAAATATTGATTATTAAAATTAATATATAATAATTATAAATACTAAGTGATTTTTATTAACATTTATTGATTAAATATATAAATGTTTTTTTTTGTAAGTTTGGTAGTACCTTTCAATTGTTCACTTTTTTCACCTTTTTTTTTTTTTACTCCATTTTTATAACATGTCCAGATACATCACCTCGATCGGGGAAGGGAATTGAACCTGTGATGAGTGCTATAACAGTCCACCTCATCACCGTTTAACCAAGACCCCACAGACGATTAAATATATAAATGTTAATATTAATTAAATTATTTATTAATTATTAATTTTATAAATTAATATTTATTAATTTTGTTAATGATTCTATATTTTAAATAATAAATTTTTTAGTAATTCACTTAAAATAAGCTAGTTCATATAAAAAACTTTCTAATTTTATTAACTTTTATTAACATTTATTAATTAATTAAATAAATTATTATTATTATTAAACTAATAAATAGAGGTTCTTTTTAACTTTAAAATTTTTATAAATAAATTTATTATAAATATAAATATAATAAATTAATTTATAATAATTTATTATAATTAAAAAATAATTTTATTAAAATTTATAAAAAATGTATTTATTAAAGCAAAATTCAAAATAAACAGAATTTATTAAATAATTTGAATAATAGAATTAATTTATCAAGTTCCCATCGGCTCTTTTCCTCACATTTTTCACTATATATAAACCTTATCCTTTCGGCCTTCTTTCATTCTTCAATTCAACTCTCGTCCTAAAGATGGATCCCCATTGGTATTCAAAATATCGACAATTTTTTTATAACACTGTGGAAAATACGAAAATTTCTTCAATAAGCAATAACCACAGAAGCTTGAAAAACTATTATTATATCCCTGCGCAGAGGGGAGTCTTGGGAAGATATTTGTTATCTAAAAAAATCTCGAATTAAGATTGAAAGAAGGGTCGTAAACCTCCATTTTCTAAAAGAATGCCGTGACAACAACCTTATTCCCGCCTTCGCCCACATTAAACCTATTTTCCACGTCCGCAAATATAATAGATATTTTTCAAAGCTTAGTTTCAACCTAATTCATGGTGAAATCAAACACACTGGTGCTTCATTGGATAAGCTTGGGCACTCTGCCCTAGCTCTGCATTTGAAACTTGCTAATTCTATTAACCCTAACCTTTGGAAAACCATTGATGCAAGAGCTGCTCTCAAAGCTCAGAAGGAGGGTCAGGTTGCTTGTGACAAACACTCCAGAAAACTGGTTAAGTTCAGGAAGTTGGCTCTATGCAAGTTTCGGTTGTCTAGTTCCAGTGAGGACCGTTTTTCTAATAAAGATTCACGGTCATCAAGAAGGTTAGATAGGCTGGGTGGCTCCATTAACATTGCAGGTGCGTCGTCATACCCTGTGGATGCAGTCGGCGTCGAGGAGATCCGTAGCTTTAGTAGGAATTTGCAGTTATCGAATAGGGATTTTCCACTGTTTGAAGGTGTGAATTTACAGTCAGTGGGTCCGCATCCATAGATAGATTCACGTCCACAAATAGATGCGGTTGACTGTGATGGGCTTATGGAAGGCTCTTCGCAATCCACTGTGTTGTATGCCAATGACTTCTTGAACAATTTTTTAAGTGTTCCAGCAAGCATGGATCGTATTTTAGTGAATTCCTATGACAGAAGATCTTTAGTGGGGTTATTCGATTATCAAAACAATGAGTCTTCTGATATTGCTATGGTTAATGAGACTGTCTGTCCATCAAGAAGGACCTCGTACAGCTGTAAGGAGCTGCTTCAATTTAGAAATTGTGTTGCCTCCATGAAGTTACAACCATCGTATTTACCGTGGAGCCTGCGTAGTATTCCAGCTGTGCTCTCGAACCCGTCATCATTGCTGGTAATGGTGCTGGATCAAACTATGAAGGAACCAACAATGTAATTGGTGAAAATGGAAGCCCTCCCTCCAGCCACGTGAGAAACATTCCTCAGTGCAATTTTAGTGGTGAAGGCTATGATTTTAATGGTTGTAATAGTAAACGAGTTAGCAGCATTCCTCAACGCAATTTTAGTGGCGAAGGTCGTGATTTTAATGGTTGTAATAGTCAACGATTGAGTGCAGCCTCTGAGGATGAACATCTTTCACAAAACCCTAAGGAGTCAAAACCGTCTTACCGTGGTCTTAGTAAAGAGTCAGACCCGTCTAACAGTGACTTTAGTGTTAGTGCTTGTGAATCGAATAGCATTACTAAGAGTTTAAGTGGTGAAGACGTAAGCCCTCCCTCAAACCACGTAAACAACATTTCCCAACACATTTTAGAGGGTGATGGCCGTGATTTTAGTGGTGGTAGTAGTCAATGGTTGAGTGAAGGCTCTAATGATGAGCTTCTTTCATCTAAATACGATGGTTGTAATGAAAATAGGCTAGATGAGCATGAAATTTTAATTAAAAATGATGAGGGTAGTGATAAGAAGCTTGATAAGAGGCATCTTAATTCGTGCCCAATTAGTAAAAGAGAGAATGAAGTGGGCCATGACCTCAGTACTTCTTTTAATAAGAATTTATCAAGCATGGTTGGCAGCAAGCTTGGGAGCAAGGAGGACATGAAGGCTAGTAGTAGAGACATCAACAAGAAGGTTGTGAACCTATCGTCGATGGATTTAAGTCAAGATACCCTTAGAATCCTTAGTAAAGGTTTAGGATTTGCTGTTTCTCCTAACGACATTCCAAATGAGAGAATTCTCTGTAGCATTGAGGAAGGCATTCAAATTTTACCTTTGGATGATAAGGAAGCTCTTAGAAAATAATGGAGTCTATGATTCTAAGAAAAGAAAGATCCCCCAAGAGTAACCATAGCAAAGATGAGATGAGTGCTCTTAGAGCCCTTCGTAATAATGATCAAATTGTTTTCCTTAAGGCAGATAAGGGAAGGGAAACATTCATTTTAGATAAGGTTGATTATATTAGAAAGATGACTGAACATCTTGATTGTTGCAGCTATAAGAAGTTGAAATCCAACCCTTTGCCGAAGGTTTTAAGAGAGGTCAAGAAGGAAATTTCGAACTCTCGTCTCGATGACAAGTTAAAAAAGAAATTGACCCCTTCGTGTGAGTTCATTCCGAGAATTTATGAGCTACCCAAGATTCATAAAGAGGGGGTTCCCCTTAGACCGATTGTTAATACCATTGGATCCCCTACCTATGAATTGGCAAAATACGTTGCCAAAATTCTCAAGCCTCTTGTTGGAAATACTAATTCCTTTATTAGAGACTCTAGTGATTTTGTTAAACTTATTAGGAAGGAAAGAGTGGAGGAGAATGACATCTTGGTAAGCTTTGATTCAGTTTCATTATTTACCAAAATTCCATTAGATGAAGCAGTACATGTTCAATAATGAGGTTACGGATCCAAAAATAGCTAAGCTTGCTGAGATTTGTTTACAATCCACCTTCTTCAGCTTCCAAGGTGAATTCTATGAGCAGGTTTCAAGTGTCGCAATGGGGTCGACACTCTAGCCCATTGTAGCAAACTTATTTATGGAGCACTTCGAGAAGAAAGCCCTTGCCTCTTTTCCCTTAAGTCGAGCTTGGTGGAAAAGGTTTGTGGATGACACCAACATAAAGTGGACGCATGGTAATGAAAATATCTAGAGATTCTTTAATCATCTCAACTCAATCTTTTCTGAGATTAAGTTTACAATGGAGGTTGAAGAAAACAGGAGCATTCCTTTTTTGGATGTCCTTGTTACCAGAAAGGAGGATGGAACATTGGGGCTTTAGGTGTTTAGGAATAAAACTCATACTGACAGCTACCTTCATTCTGAGTCTTACCATCATCCTGCTTAGAAATTTGGGGTCCTTAATACTCTTGCTATAAGAGTTTTAAAAGTTTTATAAATAAATTTATTATAAATATAAATATAATAAATTAATTTATAATAATTTATTATATTTATTGTTAATTAATTTATTATAATTAAAAAATAAATTTATTAAAATTTATAAAAATGTATTTATTAAAGCAGAATTCAAAATAATAATAATTTATTGAATAATTTGAATAATAGAATTAATTAATCAAGTTCCTGTCGGCTCTTTTCCTCACATTTTTCACTATATATAAACCCTGTCCTTTCGGCCTTCTTTCATTCTTCAATTCAACTCTCGTCCTAAAGATGGATCCCCATTGGGATTCGAAACGTCGACAATTGTTTTATAACACTGTGGAAAATTCAGAGATTTCTTCAATATAAAAACCCTTTATCCCCTATATATCCCCCAATATATTATGTCATTTTTTCCTCATTATATATCCACCATTATGAACCCATGTGCTATGGTATTTCTCCCATAGTGAAGCCCATGTGGGAGAGAGGCCTATGGTCAGAGTCAGGCTCATGGTCGTTTAAGAGGTCAAATTAACAATACAGTGGAGAACTTGGGTACCAGATATTGCATAGTCCACAACACTGTTACCACGCTGATGAATACAAGTCATTTGGTGAGGGGAAGGCCACTTATTGATCCCATTAAAAATAATTAGTTCTTGGGCACTGCAAATATTAATTAGCTCAATGCCAAAAAGGTTATTGGTAGAGTCTTAATAATTTAATTGGAATTTACTAGCCAAAACATAATCTTCATCAAGCCATAAGGGGTTAGGGTTAGATTTATTACTTAATAGAGTGGCTTGGTTAGCGGAAATATAAGCATTAAAGTCCCCAGGCAAGATGGTGTTTCCCTCATTTCTTAGGTTGTGGATATCACGTTCTAAGCTAATGAAGGGAAAATTCTTATTTATGTTTTTCTTCTTATAGGAAGTAGATTTTAAGGGAGAAAAGTAACAAGTTGCAAGGAAAATTCTATTGGTATTAGAATCTGAGATGTCAATCCAAATGTACTGATTGAGGGGATCAAACTTATGAAGCCACATGTGGGAAGCGATGCTATTTTTGATATAACAGGCTATACGACCAACCACTCGGCAAGATGATCTCTTGTTCCAGGTAGACCAAAGTGTTAACCCATCAAAGTGGGGAATCTTAGATTTTTCCATGGGGGCGTCACTGAAAAACCAATATTATATCACGTGCGTTCATATTGGGGTAAAAAAAATCAAAAAATCAAAAAACATTATATTGCCTCTATAACTAGAGGGGAGGGGGTTTTTATTTATTATATTTTTATATAAATATTTTGAGGTATTTTTTTTAAAATTTTTTTTGGCCAAGCAGGGTTAGGAAGGTCGTGGGAAGGTGGGAAGGCAAAGAGCGTGGAGGAGCACGGGAGGAGAGGTAAATGCGATTTTGAGTTTTGGTTGGAGTTTTGGTTCGACTGGTGTAGGGTTCGGAGCAGAGCAGACATTAATGAGCCATTTCACCATCAGGAGCAGACGGAAGGCAAAGAGTGTGGAGGAGCATGGGAGGAGAGGTAGATGAGATTTTGAGTTTTTCTTGGAGTTTTGGTTCGACTGGTCTAGGGTTCCCATCAACCATCAGGAGCAGAGCAGACATTCATGAGCCATTTCACCATCACTGGGAGAAAGCTTCAATCTGGACTTGACGTTGGCCCTAGCTGGGAAATATCGGGTGGAGGACTAGCTTGGACTGGAGGAGCGGGGTTAGGGAGGTAAACATGATTTTGAGTTTTAGCTGCGATTGCTTCAACTGGTATGTGAGAGTGTTAAGGAAATATCGCGCGGAGGAGAGGGTTGGTCTGTGAGAGGTTTAGGGAAATATCGCGCAGAGGAGAGGGTTGGTCTGTGAGAGGTTTAGGGAAATATCGCGCAGAGGAGAGGGTTGGTCTGTGAGAGGGGGTTGGTCCCTGAGCAGGTTAGGGAAATCCATACGAAATCGCGTGGAGGAGAGTGGGAGGAGAATTTTTCAACCTGAAGATTGACTCAGCAAGAGGAAGACCTAGAGATCGACTCAGCAAGAGGAAGAGAACGACTCAGCAAGAGATCTACTGAGCATTCGAGAAGATCGACTTAGAATTAGAGAAACTTGCCATCTCGTGCCAAGAACTATAGAAACAGGTGATTAGTTTCCGCCTTAAACCATTTTAAGAATGCCCATAGTCACAATTCATAGCAGGTTTTTTTTTCAGATATTTAAGATTAAGGATATGGTTTTTTTTTCCCTTAATCTTCGATGGTACCATCTGATTATTTGTTCTAACTTCATTTGCATTATCAAGTACAGAAGTGCATCCAAACAACTCAGTTGAAAGAAATGAATGTGCTTAAGGCATGAATTCATTCTTCTATTGCACTGAAATCCATAATGATTTTCCATGGAAGATCATAAACCTGGTTATCATTTGGAACAAGGAATAGGATTACATGCCTAGTACTGAATTCAGTCACCGAAAGAAACTTCTGAGTTACAATTATATAACAAGCAACTTGTCAATTTAGATAAATAAATTGTTGTTTGAGAAGAAAATGTGTTAGCTTAAGAATACACTGTTAGTCTAGTTTGTAAGCCAAATAATTATGACATAAAACCCAAAGATAGTTTTAAAAGGACCAAAAAATAACAGCCATTATCTCATTTCAAAATGGTGTATATATTTGTTGGCCATTGTCTATGTTTCTACATGAACACTACAATGTTGCCAACATGGAGGGAAAATGGCAAAGAGGAATTTTTATTCAACCAACACATTGCTGATGCCACATCCTTCTAATCACCCAAATTATCAGCTGAAATTTCACCCTCGAGTTCCTTTTGACAGTAACCCAGAACATTCTATAGTTTAGCATCCTGCATCAACCCCGAAAAAACAATATATCAGGTCTAGCAAGAAGAGAACTTGTACTTTCAGATTGGGCAACAACAAAACCATTGAAATAGATGTTAGATATGAAGATGGTATTTAAAGCCCTGGGAGCTATCCAAGGCTTGTATTCGACCGTTTATTATTAACGCAGGCATTGTGATTTTAGCATGCAACCTTTGAATGGAATGAAACAATTAAACTATGGCCCTTTTCATCACTTTATAGTGCAGTTAGAAAAGAACATCGTGGGCACTTACAATGTAGGAAAATGCAACATCGGGGTCACAGTTAGATTCGTGGTCCTGGCCGAAGGGGATTTCTCCTTCTTCAAGCTGGTTGTCCTTCATTTCTCTACTATTATTAACAACAATCACAACAATCTCCCGACTTTTTGCAACATGATCAAACAATATATTGTTGGCTGCTGAAGCATCATTTGCAGAGAGGACGGTGCCTCTTGATCTTGCAGCTACCAATTGTGTCTGCTGTAAACAATTGTTAAATTTTATTTTTGTAGACTGCAAGGTATAGAATAGAGTATATGTCAAATCTCTCAATCACACAATGTGTAGTTATATTAAAACACTGCATGTAATCAATTTAATATCTGTAAATAAAATAGTTAAACCTTCATCACTGGCTTATTCTGTAAGTTTTTAGTACTATTGTTCTCCATGATAGATAGAGTTCTAGGATGAAGCAAAACTGAGGTTTCTCCTTCAAAGTCCTTTCGAAATTGACCCAAGAGATGTACAACTTGAGGGCCCACAACCAAACCTTGTAGTGCCCCTTTATTATTGCAGCTCTATCACTAGTAACCTAAAATTGGTGATTTTAACATATCTACAACTGAGCTATGCAATTCTCAAATCTTCTTTTCAATATTAAATTGCAGTAATCTCCGATCTTTCTAGGTTACATCTTTTCTAAACAACAAAATGCATATGAAGATTGTGATATCTAGGAGTCACGGAGTGGTCACACATGATCCACCATCTTAAAACAAGGAGAGCTAGTATCTCCCCTTCGTTTGAAGTTGGAAAGGATATGTACGATGTGATCATAATGCCAACTAACATGCATGTTTCCCTGTAAAATATCCTTGCAGAGTGATCTTTCTAGGTTACAGCTTTTCTAAACAACAAAATGCATATGAAGATTGTGATATCTAGGAGTCACGGAGTGGTCACACAGGATCCACCATCCTAAAACAGGGAGAGCTAGTATCTCCCCTTCGTTTCCAAGTTGGAAAGGATATGTAGGATGTGATCTTAATGAAAAATAACATGCCTGTCTTCCTGTAAACTATCTTTGCAGAGTGCATTTTACCTGCAATATCATTGAGCCCTTAACAACACTATGTTGTCCTTCAATCTTTCTGTCCTTAGGCAAAGCAACTAGCCTTCTTTTTCTTTGCAAGGATAACCTTGTGGGGAAACCTTAGGGATGCTTGTCCACATTTGTGGATGGCATCCCTAGTAAACCTATCAGTGTATACCAGAATGCGTTATTTAGGGGGATTCAAATAGGACAACTGTTGGCATGGAACTAGCCTAATGCCCAACAATATTGACAATAATTCTTTGGGCATTGAAATATTTTATTACGGTAACGTTATGAAAAAATTCAATCCATATTTATTAAATATCATAAACACATTCAAAACATGAATAATATACTTCAAAATTACAAAACTATAATTTATATATTGATGCTGCCCAAATTATATCCTTTAGAAAATATGAAACTATTGTTAATTAAGAAATTGCCTCTGTCCAAATTATATGCGTCAAAGTCACTACTTATATTAGGATATAATTTATTGTGCATTGTAAGCTTTCACAATTTGTGCTTCAAATAGAACGAGTGCTTTCATGGCAAGTAATTTTTTAATGAAATGTGAATATGCTCAGCATTCAGAAAATGTTGAATAATGTAGTGAGAGAAGTTATTCTCTGGCTTGTGTCTTAGCCAAAAAGACCAAGTTTGTATTTTCCTTTGACCATGGACGAGTTCATGGAGTTGGAGGACTAGTTATGTGGATTCCTTCAGTTTGACTACAAATTGATTGGCAGTTATAAATTTAGTTAAAACGAGTGGGAGTTTCAGTTCTAATTGAGGCAAGGGTGAGTAGAGACAAGTTAACAAGTCTAGTATCTCCCCTTCATTTTGAAGTTGGAAAGGATATGTAGGATGTGATCATAATGCCAACTACATGCCTGTTTCCCTGTAAAATATCCTTGTAGAGTGATCTTTCTAGGTTATAGCTTTTCTAAACAACAAAATGCATATGAAGATTGTGATATCTAGGAGTCACTGAGTGGTCACACAGGATCCACCATCCTAAAACAAGGAGAGCTAGTATCTCCCCTTCGTTTCCAAGTTGGAAAGGATATGTAGGATGTGATCTTAATGACAACTAACATGCTTGTCTTCCTGTAAACTATCCTTGCAGAGTGCATTTTACCTGTAATATCATCGAGCCCTTAACAACACTGTGTTGTCCTTCAATATTTCTGTCCTTAGGAAAAGCAACTAGCCTTCTTTTTCTTTTCAAGGATAACCTTGTAGGGAAACCTTAGGGATTCTTGTCCACATTTGTGTATGGCATCCCTAGTAAACCTGTCAGTGTATACCAAAATGCATGTTTAGGGGGATTCAAATAGGACAACTGTTGACATGGAACTAACCTAATGCCCAACAATATTGACAATAATTCTTTGGGCATTGAAATATTTTATTACAGAAAATTTATGAAAAAATTCAATCCATATTTATTAAATATCATAAACCCATTCAAAACATGAATACTATACTTCAAAATTACAAAAATATTATTTATATATTGATGCTGCCCAAATTATATCCTTTAGAAAATATGAAACTATTGTTAATTAAGAAATTGCCTCTGTCCAAATTATATGCGTCAAAATCACTACCTATATTAGGATATACTTTATTGTGCATTGTAAGCTTTCAAAATTTTTGCTTCAAATAGAACGAGTGCTTTCATGGCAGGTAATTTTTTAATGAAATGTGAATATGCTCAACATTCAGAAAATGTTGAATAGTATAGTGAGAGAAGTTATTCTCTGGCTTGTGTCTTAGCCAGAAAGACCAAGTTTGTCTTTCCTTTGACCATGGACAAGTTCATGGAGTTGGAGAATCCATGCGTAGAGTTGGAGGACCAGTTATGAGTATTCCTTCAGTTTTACTACAAATCAATTGGCAGTTATAAATTTAGTTAAAACGAGTGGGAGTTTCAGTTCTAATTGAGGCAAGGATGAGTAGAGACAAGTTAACAAGTCTAGTATCTCCCCTTCGTTTTGAAGTTGGAAAGGATATGTAGGATGTGATCATAATGCCAACTACATGCCTATTTCCCTGTAAAATATCCTTGTAGAGTGATATTTCTAGGTTACAACATTTTCTAAACAGCAAAATGCATATGAAGATTGTGATATCTAGGAGTCATAGAGTGGTCACATAGGATCCACCGTCCTAGAACAAGAAGAGCTAGTATCTCCCCTTCATTTCCAAGTTGGAAAGGATATGTAGGATGTGATCTTAATGACAACTAACAATCCTGTCTTCCTGTAAAATATCCTTGTAGAGTGCATTTTACCTGCAATATCATCGAGCCCTTAACAACACTGTGTTTTCCTTCAATCTTTCTGTCCTTAGGAAAAGCAACTAGCCTTA
Organism: Pinus albicaulis; assembly: GCA_034641835.2. Lineage (NCBI taxonomy): Eukaryota > Viridiplantae > Streptophyta > Pinopsida > Pinales > Pinaceae > Pinus > Pinus albicaulis. The sequence goes on from CM076575.1 coordinate 819,731,747, forward strand.
TTTTTCTTTTCAAGGATAACCTTGTGGGGAAACCTTAGGGATGCTTGTCCACATTTGTGGATGGAATCCCTAGTAAACCTGCTAGTGTATACCAGAATGCGTTATTTGGGGGGATTCAAATAGGACAACTGTTGGCATGGAACTAGCCTAATGCCCAACAATAGTGACAATAATTCTTTGGGCATTGAAATATTTTATTACGGTAACGTTATGAAAAAATTCAATCCATATTTATTAAATATTATAAACACATTCAAAACATGAATAATATACTTCAAAATTACAAAACTATCATTTATATATTGACGCTGCCCAAATTATATCCTTGGAAAATATGAAACTATTGTTAATTAAGAAATTGCCTTTGTCCAAATTATATGTGTCAAAATCACTACCTATATTAGAATATACTTTATTGTGCATTGTAAGATTTCAAAATTTCTGCTTCAAATAGAACGAGTGCTTTCATGGTAGGTAATTTTCTAATGAAATGTGAATATGCTCAACATTCAGAAAATGTTGAATATGTACACTATCCACTGAACTGTATCGTCACTATTATTATTGAATTCAAAAACTTTTGTAACAGCTGAAGTATCTTTTTATACTTCCAGTCTTTTGACATTGAATTCTATATTTCTATTAACAGTGTGCATTTAATATGCTTGGCTACTCATTCAATTTTCTGTACAATGCTAAATGTTATGGAACCTGTTCTGTGCTTTGCTAAAGAACAACTATTAGATTTTCTAACGCACGAACAAAATTGTAATGCACTTGATCATTGAGCCAGCAGAGATTAGAGTTTACATTAAGGAGTGTCTAAGGTGCATTCAAACTCACTCCTTTGGAGATTTATATGACATAGATATATAACATCTCATATGCCAGGAAATAGAGGAATAATTTGATTTTGGACATAAGTCTCAGAATTTAATGTCATACCGTCGTAGTGGTGATAAGATGTTGTAATTATTACTTCATAATTTCAAGTTATGTACAAAATGACTTGCACACCACAAGATTTGACATTAAAGTTTTGATTATTTTCTTAGAGGACACAACATATTAAAGGATAAACATGTAATAGACCTTCTTATATCCAATAATTTGGATCATGTTGGTTAGGTAATGAATCTTTTTATACGCAATCATTTGCATTGTGCTATGTTAGGTATTTTCATTGTGCTATGTTAGGTATTGATTTAGATGATCAAACTTACTATTATAAATGTGATATAGATAAGAGAGATAATACATTTTATTAATGTCTAAGAATAAACCACAAAATTATGTCGGAAGGACTAAATATAGTATATCCATTGTCAGTACAAAGTGGTTGTGCCAAGTCAATATGGTACGTAAGAGTAAGGATTATCGAGGAATGTAAAAGCTGATTCAACTTAACAATTTACATCAGGTCACTGCATGCACAAAAGCTGTCAGAAACATCACACCAGAGGGCACATTGAGTGGAAGGAAATAAAAAGCATATATATATATATATATATATATATATATATATTCAAAGAGCGTACACTTTGGACTCTTCGTGTACGCTAAAAAGATGTGTATTTTTTGTTTACCTTCTACTTTTGTCCTTTTTTCCTTCTTCCTTTTTCTGTTTTCAAAAACAACCTTTGTGGAGTTTGTTGAGTTATACATACCTCTGTAGATTGCTTCCCTTCTACTTTTTCCTTTTTTCCCTTCTTCCTTTCCCTTTTCTCCAAGACAACATCTGTACTACCAATTATGTTTTCTCTTCTAATTCAAAGACGTGTTATTTGTTTTTGCATGTTTTCCATTTGCTACATGTGAAAACAAATAGCAACAAAAGATTTTGAGACAATTTGCTTGTGATTTCCTTCCACTCCATATGCCTTCGGGTATGATCTTTCTCACAACCTTCGTGAAATTTATAATTCAATATGTACACAGTGCACACAACTCTGTAGATTGCTTTAGAATAGAAGCTGTTTGAGATAATTTTGGCCTTTAGGCATGTTTCTGGCCATCTCTATGCCACACACTGTTTGTTATGGAGTATATATATAAGTTGTCAGCAAATATCATGAACTTTCTAAAACCCAAAGATGTGTCTTGTGTCACATTATATAATCATTCTGTTGCAACTACACCTGAACAAATGTCAATATATAAATGACATTGAATGTGTATAGCTTCTATTTTCTCTACTGATATGAAATGTATTCTCAAAGGATGTGTCTGGTTCTAAAATCTAGTTCACCATGATAAAACCTCAAAGTCCAAAGCAAATTCGTCTCAATAAAATGCTTGAGAATGAATGTGTAACAACCTTGCAACTTGATTTTTATGAATCCCAAATCTCATCTTATCTTGAACTTTTTGAGTCATTAGTAAATCATAAATGGGAAATGTACAAGGTCTTCATCGAACTTAATATGGCATTAGCATGACCGTATATAAATGTAAATATTAGACTAGTAAACCAAGTATATTATCCCCGAGGAAAAAGTAAAGTGAGATAACTTCATAAATGAGAAGACATTTTCCAGTCCTAGTTTCTATCAAACGGTCCAGAGGCAATTCCCAATATGAACTTGTTAAACTCCATCATTAGCTGGTAAATAACTAACCCTTCCAGTCTACTTAGGTTTACAGAGAGTACAAGGGCATTTCACATTATCAATAAATGTTTTCAAATTACTTTTCATGTACAACATCTTCATTATCCACGAGAATTGTAACAAAATAAGAGCATTCATCCTGCGTCTTTCAGAAAATTTAAGAAACTCTGAGTTCATTACTTCACTGAAGCTTAAAAAAAAATAACTAATTAAATATATGACGATAGATATCGTGGTTCAATACTATTCTAATCTATGCAGGAATTGATCCCTGAGAAAAAATCCAAACATAGATAAAGATTAGACCATATAAAAATATAAATATTAGACTAATAAAGATAGTATATTTATATTGTCCCTGAGAAAAGGATAGAATGAGATAACCTGATGATTCAGAAGGCATTTTTTTGGTCCTAATTTCTGATGGTCCAAAGGTATTTCCCAGAATGAACATGTTAACTCCATCCTTAGTTGATAAATACCTGATATACTCCAGTCTACCTAGGTTGATGAACTGTAGAGGGGCATTTTACATTATGAAGAAATGTTTCAAAATTTCCCATACCACGTCTTCATTGTCCACAAGAATATTAACTAAACATATGAGGGCACTCATCTTGTGTCTTTCAGAAAATGTAAGAAACTCAGGGATAGAATGAGATAACTTCATGATTGAGAAGGCATTTTTTGGTCCTAGTTTTTTATGGTCCAAAGGTATTTCCCAGAATGAACATGTTAACTCCATCCTTAGCTGGTAAATACTTGATATACTCCAATCCCCTTAGGTTGAAGAATTCACAGTATGAAGAATTTCAAATTTCCCATACCACGTCTTCATTGTCCACAAGAATATTAACTAAACATATGAGGGCACTCATCTTGTGTCTTTCAAAAAAAGTAAGCAACTCTGAGTTCTCTACATAAATAAATTATCAAAAATAAACAATTAAGGATTTCATAGTTCAATTGGAATTTGGTACTACTGTATGCAGATATCTCTTTCCTACAGGATATATGGTGTTTAGCTCTGCAAATTAAGATTTAAGAACACCATATCCAATCGTTTGACCACTAGTCCATCTTTCAGTACCATGTTTATCGGTGCTCTACAGTGACTCGTGAGTAAGGAGATAATTTTATTCAGCTCGCTAACCTGAGCTTCTGGAGCAAGAAAAAGCAAGAAAAATGATGTTCAAATGACCTCAAACAATTCACCAAGCCCCTGCTAAAAATAAAAATGTGAAATGTTTTCATATATGCAAGAAATCATTTAATATAGTCAGTATAGTTTTAGCATTTTGCTTCATTGCATTGACTTTATAGACAAACTGTAAACTATGCCATAACAATATTTGTTTATTTAAAACTATTTATTTCAAAAAGGGATAGAACTGATTAAAAATACAAGACCATGCAAGTCACAATTGTAAGTTACTTGCTTAATTTTAAACTGGGGAAGGGCAAACTAACTGCATCAGTAAGTCTAATAAAACAAGGATAAAAATCATAGAAGTTTGTTACATCCACCTCTGCAAACCAATTTAATTTAAAAGGAGAAATTAAAGATCTTTACTTTTGGGGAGGCCAACCTTAGCTTCTGCCTATTGTAGTGGTCATGTTGTTCCTTTGCATGACACCATATGGTTTTTGTAAAGGGAGGGTTTGTCTGATTTGTTAATTATGGTTTTTATGTCCATGTTTCTACCTTAACAGTAGTCCGGCTTTCTAGTTTTAGGTTTTTTTGGATATAGGGTGTTATGGTTTTTGGAATTGGGTCCATGAAATTAAGTTTTTTGTGTAGTATGTTCCTGTATCTGAGGTTCAGGGTAAATAATTGAGATTGTTTTTGCTGAAATGGAACTGATGGGAGGTGTCGCTCGAATAGTTGTTTTGTACAGTTTAATTTCTTGACATACATTTGGATTATGTGGTTCATGGTATGTAACTGAGATTGGTGTTGCTGAGATGGAATTTGTAGAATATGTCTCTTGAATACTTGTATTGTACAGTGTAATTCCTCGATGTACATTGGCCTCAAATATAGAAAAGAAAGTATAGGCACTAAGTGCTCACTCCTAGATGAGGATCTAAATTGGTGAAAGTTAGTCTTGGCTATTTAGTATTGTTTTAATATTACATTACCATTTCCTATTAACGAACGACAGAAGATAAGATAAGACTAATTTTATTAATGGCAGTGGGCGACAAAAAGATAGGTCAATGGGGCTCAAAATTACACCAGTTACAACATACTGTGGGAGTGCCCATTACTTGTCATTAGGGATAGATGTAAAAAGTAGAGGGAGAAGAAGCATCCACATCTGTATCAATCACTCTGGAGCTACCGATGTGCTTCTTGATAATATCAGCTGGGGAGTGCCAATCTATAGTATACATATTTAAATTAGTACTGGAAAGCGGTTTGGAAAATTTCAGTCCTTGAGTAGGGTTTGATTCCCAACTTGAATCATAATCTAGAATGAGATTCTTGATTTTGCCCACAATGAAACTGTCTAAATTAGCTAATTTGTAAGTCTACTTAAATTTTTACCAACCTATATTATTTCTGAGCTGGATGATAGGTATCACGCGTTGTTACCAAATACAAATATTTTTTATTATATTATTTTTGAGCCCCGAGGATTGGCTTGATTGGCCTTGGAGTCAGACATTGAACTTCCCAGAAGTGGGATGTCACGAGTTCAACTCCTGTGATTCCTTTGAAGTGGGATGTCACGAGTTCAACTCCTGTGATTCCTTTGGGGTTATGCACTGTAATAAATACTGATGGTCTACCTGTTTTACCATTTATGAATACTTGGATTCCTTTGGGGTTATGCACTCTAATCAATACTGATGGTATACCTAGTTTACCATTTATGAATACTTGGAAAGTGACATGTATTGAATACTTGGAAAGTGAGATGTATTTTTTATGTATTGTTTTGCTATTGCTAGTTAATAAAAAATTAAAATTAGACATGATTAAATTGGAACAGGTTCATAAGCAAGGGCTTCTGTGGAAGTGAAAAGAACTAATGGAAGTCTATGTGCTTGTGCGTTAATGACAAAGCCTTAAAGTATACAATTGTCTAGGATTTTGATGTATTGAGTTGTCTAGCTAGATGCAAATAAGTCTTGAGTATATCTATATATCATAGATAGCATGTTCTAAAGATTATTAACAAAAGAAAATTTCAGTTGGTTGCTGCAAGATTTGATTCTTGAGGCAGTATGGTTGAGCATGGTGATTGAGCATTTAATATCGTCACGATGTCTTGACACCTTTGGTGACATAAGAGAACCTTGATTTGAAAATGACATTTATAATAATCTTGTGGATAGATAATAATGAGACTGTCAAGGGAAGTAATCTATAGACTGTGAACTATGTGTCAGTGATTGGCCCTGTTTATTATTCATATAATAATTTTTAATGACAACATGACGGATCTTGCTTTTGTCACAATAACCTTGACATCTGTATAGCAACAATATTCTTCATGACATGGTGACAATGATCCCATTTTGAGAACACTGTTGAAGATTCATCTTGAGGTTGTTGAGTATAGTTGTTACAGTAATTATGACTACATCTCCAGTGCTTCCAAATGGGCCTTGAAATTTCTGGTATCATTTTGAAAACATATTCTTGTCTTAAGCTAGTGAATATTGGGCTTATTAAATCTTCTCCAATCCAACCAAGATAGTGTTGTGACACCACATATCCCTCCAAATGTGAAATCCCATCTTTGAAATATGCTTACTGAAAAACTTGGGGGTAGACCTACCTAGCATGTTGATGTTAGGAAGGTTCACAAAACATAGCCACATAATACCATCCATTTTAACTTGGGGGAAACTGTCTACAATGCTTACAAAATCTTTTTGATAATCTTGAAAACAAGAAATCTAGTAGTAAGAGCTCTTTAAATCACATCACCAAGCTTAAAAAACCATTAATGCCATCCACATGGGTCGTTTCCAAATGATGTCTTAATAAAATATACCATGGGGCTCTCATTAAAACATTTAAATTAAAAACAACAAAGAACAATGTTTTTGGTTTTTTTTCATTAAAGCAAAGGGAGGGTCTCATAACTCTCATCCTCACCTTGCCTTTTCCTCTCTATATAACTCTCTGAAACTATAACTTTTTTTGTTCCACCTTAATAAGACACTAGTTTGAGTACATGAGGTTGTAGTTGGATTTTTGAACAAGAATATTTCAAAGGGAAGAGGGTCTAGACTTGTGATTGAACACCTTATTTGGTGCAAACATATTCATAAATATTGATCAATTGATTTTTCATCATCATATAGATCAATTTGTATGTCATTTTATAGACATGCACATAATCAATCTTCCTAAAACATGGTTGACCTTTGTATGCCTTAGACCATTAAATGCAACAAATCATAGTGGGATGTGCTTGAGTATGGATTGAGTAATCACATTGTGGGAATACTAATATGCATCTCCTATGTATATCATAAGAAGAAAGGTGAATTGTAGAATGCATGTGGGGTGATAAGAGAGGCATCATGTCATTATGTTAAGGATATAAATATAAAGGGGTATAAAAAATGTTAATGAAAAAATGGATACCTACAATATCTAGTGAAAGTAGGGGGTTTTTAAATTGGGAAAATGCAATGGGTTAGTATTGGTAGGGGGTTAAATAAAGTGATTTTTAGAAGTATTTTCCAATATGTAGTCAAACTAAGGGTATTGTTTAGTATGGCACGGACGCACGTGCTATGCCATAGGTTAATTGAGTGACGCCCCTATATATTTTTCATGCTCCCAAGTTTAGACTAAGAGAATAAGATCAATGTCGCTCGAGATCCAACTTAACATATGAACTATGCACCATGGAAATCCAAAACAGTTCTAGAAGAGGTTCCAGAGCTTTCTTAATTCCTTTTTATCTCTTTTATTTTGGACTCTATCTCTGATAATAACTTTTCTATTTCTAATGATTTCCCATTTTCGTTCATTTCTTGCCTCCTTTACTTTGTGGACCTCTTTCCTTAGTTCAACTTGGTCTTATGGGATAAGATCCTCATTTATAAAGATTCTTGACCCTTTTAAACTGGGATTTCCTAAATATATCTAATTTGTGGTTATTGAAACTTACCTTAACGCATATTAATCGATGCTTATGCTCAAGAATGTTTCCCACCCTTTGTGGTTATGTTAGATATGTTGTTTGAATTTGTGAGTGATTTTTCCATTGTTCTTTTACTATTGCTAATGTGTACTCATCTTCTTGCTCTTTTATACCAACAATGATAAGGTTTAGGGCTCTTTTGTGTCGTCCATGATCCAATTCGATTAATTTGTTCATTTCTTCTTTTATGGGTTTGATATCAAGTTGATTCATTGTGTTGCTTAGGGTTGAGTTATCATCTATTTTTCTTTTAGAGCTTTAATTTCGTCTCTTAAGGTGCAATTTTCTTTGGCCATTGATTGTTTTTCATGTTCTAAATATTGCATCTTATCTTTCATTCTTTGAATTTATGTCTTGAATGTTGTAATTTTATCTTCTAATTATTTGTAGTTATTGCTAAGCATTGTGGATAATTCAACTTTATGTTCTGTAAGCATTTTGAACAATTCTTGTTTATATTGCTTTTCTTTTTCTTCCCTTCATTGTTATAAGGTCTCAATGTGTTTATAGAGACTCTAGTGTAATTTTGCTTGGTCTCCCTCTACTAGAGGTAGAATTAGAAATATGTGGAGAAATACTTCAAAAAAAAAAACATTAAACAAATTAATATTTAAAAAAATATTGAATTAAAAAATAATAAAAGAAATCAAAATAATTGAGAAAATTAATATATATATATATATATATATATATATATATATATATATATATATATATATATATATATATATATATATATATATATATATATATATATATATATATATATATATATATATATATATATATATATATATATATATATATATATAAAATTAAAAAATCCATAAAAATACATTAATTTTATTTATTTATTTATTTTTTAAATAAATCAAAATTTAAAAAAAACTACAAAGTCCCCTTGAGTGGCCTGGGTGGGGATCGCTGATTCCAACCCAAGGGCCAGAGGGGTTGCGGCTGGGGCCTATATATATATATATTATTTTTTATGTTTTTAATTATTAATTTTAGGGTTTATTTTTTTTTTTTTTTTTAATTTTATTGTTTATTATTATTATTTTTTAAAATTACATGTTTTAATTTTAATTTTAATTTTTGTTATTTTTACTTAAAATTTCATCTGAATTATTTTTTTGGAGAAAAGAACTTCAAATTTCATCATTTTGGATATAAAATGCATAAAATTTGTTATTTTTTCAAATTCTTTTATTCAATTTCTCCATAAAAATCCATATATTGTACAAATTTTTAAGAAAGGTCTTGAAATACGTATTTTTTAACTATACATATATATATATATATATATATATATATATATATATATATATATATATATATATATATATATGCAAAATGTGTATTTTTTGTCTAGTGTTTGGAATGATTATTTTTTAGTGACAATTATTTTTTTGTGTATTGAAGTATTAATTAACGATATGTAAATTTATAAAAATTACTAACCTCAAAATATTAATGTTATTTTTTTTAAAACTTTGCAAAAAAAAAAAAAATCATTATAAAAAAACATTGTAAAGGAAAACAAAGAACACAAGTTTGGAAAACCCTAAAAAACAAACATCTTAGGAATAAAAACAAGAAGAAGAATAAACCAACTTGAAAAAAAATTATCAACATTTAAAATAATTGTGCATACTTAGGACAATAAAATTTAAAGTGTTAAAAATATGTCTTAAAAAATGTTGATGCTTTTCAAAATCTGCATGAAATCACCAATATTTTAAAAAAATTATCCGCACTTAATACATTAAAAAATTCAATGTGTCAAAAACAAGCCCTTTAAAAAAGGGGTTGATGCTGCATCAATACATTTCAACGTCAACATGAAAATCACTAAAATTTTAAAAAATGTTCATACTTGGTACATAAGAAAATGTAAGCTGTCAAAATATGCTAATAAAAATTGTATTATGAATCAATGCTTTTCAAAATCGGATGAATTTTTGATATCTCAAAAAAAAGATACTCGATACAGTTCCCATTTCATAGTTTACATTGTTGTTTTCAACAAATAAGGGTTCAAGGGTGGTATGAAGTCAAATGGGCATGGAGGAAGGCATTGGTAGGGCCTTGATGGCTGTGATAAGAGATAAAAGCAATCAAACACTCTTTCCACCAAATCTAATGGACAATAAAACATATTCTATAAACTAGGGTTTTATTGACATGCAAATTTATAGCAAGTAAAGCATATAGCAACCAATAAATGACCTCGTGATAAGGTATAAACATTAGGTATTTTTTAAGGTAGAAAATGGGTCTCAAAACAAAAAATGTAATAATAAAATTAACTTTAAGAGAACCAATAAGATTCAAGATGACGATTTCATTCCTAGGGGTAAATATTTTTGGAGGGAAAAGAAGAAAACTACTTTTATTTATTGTATTTTTGGCTTATCTCCTTATAAGATTATTCAAATATCATGTGTATACACCCTTTGGATGGGAAATTGAATTATACATCAAACAATTATTCACTCTTCATACTTTTGAGTAGACCCACATCGAAAAAAAATTGAAAATACAATAAAAAAAGTTTCTTCAACTCGTTAGATGTTGAATTCAATTCCTCGTCTAATAGGTTCCTACAATTTGCATTTGAGTAATCCTATAAAGAGATAAGGGAAACATACAAATTTTTTTCAAAGAAGTATAAGCGTTTACCCTTGATGATGGACTCACTTAGGAAGTCCGAAACGTTGGGTTATTAAAAAATACTCGTAACAGGTTTTTCCTCTATTTCTAAAAACACTAATTTCACATGTATGGAATCTCTTTTCAATACAATAACAATTTTTTTTTCCTTATTTTCCTTTAAAAAATCGTAAATCTTATTTTATTATTTTCCTTATGAGGTCATTTTAGACCTTAAAATTCCCTTAATGAGAAATTAAGAACTCTTTCCACCAATTCAAATGGAAAAGAAGATGACTATTATAAACAATTTTTTATTAATATGTAGGTTTAAAACGTGAAAAACATATAACAACCAAGAAATAACCTTAAGAGATAGATTCAATAAAAATGCTACAAAGGTTTAAGCCAGGGAAAATGAAACTTTTGGAGATTTTAATGGTTTAAGTGTTGAGAATTAGGTAGGGGCAGTGTTTAATTCAAATTCTCTTCTTGATAATTACTTATGAGCTTACTTCATTTAATTATGTCTTCTCTTCTTAGCTTATTATGTCTTTCATCAAGTCAATTACCAAAACACAAGAGACACAAATTTAGGCTATTCAATCCAGGGCCAAAACCTCTCCCTCTTGGAGAGGAAACCCACAAGGAATTATTCTTATATACTTTCAGATGACAAGTACCATGACCATGACATAGACTCTTGATCCTTTTATGCCTCCAAGACCTTGTCACTGCTTCTTCCTTGACTCCTTAGGCTGATCCTTCTTTTCTGCACCGTCCTGCGACCTTCTGCACTAGGATGAAAGAGCTCGGTCTCTAGCTATCTTATTCCTTCTTTCTGCACCGTTATGCATATGATACTTAGAGAAACTCAATTTCTATTTAATAATATTTAGTACAGTAACCTTATCCTTCAATAATCTCCTTTCTTAGATTTCCAAGTGACTTCTCTATTCAGTATTCTTCCAATACTTTGTTTGACTTAAATATAGCTTTGAATTGGATAGTGTTGACCCTGTAAAATCGTCCTTGTCCTTGGCTGAATTGTAGGTTCCTAAGATCCACATTGTAATTTCGGACTGTTTGATAAACATAGAAATATCCTAAATTCCTTCCTTGTCGACCTGCCCCCTTCTACGAATTAAAACAGAGTTCTAATCTTCTTCTTTTTTCGCAATTTTCTTCAGTCTTGAAACTCGCACTAAATTGCAGAGCTCTGAAATCTGCATGCGAAGAATGTAAATGGGTCCCGATCCCGAACTAACCCATTTTAGATTTGAGTCTATAATCATATTATAGAATGAATATGTTGATGATCTTTATCCAGCATCCATGGCTGAATGGTTAAAGCGCCCAACTCATAATTGGTGAACTCGCAGGTTCAATTCCTACTGGATGCAGGGGAACTGCACAAGTTTCATTGTTTTTATGGTTCTTTCTCCAACGGTAATGTCCTCTCTATATGCCGGAGCCTTTTATTTATTTCCAAAATATGATATGAGTATGTTATTAGTAACTTTTATGGTTTACCATCTCCAGCTCTACTGTATGGTTCCATCTATGATAAGGATCCTCAGATAAGCAAGAAGTATCTAAAATATCTCTATATTTCCCGAGATTTTCCCCAAGGGCCAATACACTAGGTAAAAGCGTAAAATAGATTCTTTTTTTTTCCATCACTCGAGTATGCACCAAAAAAATAAATGAGCCAACCTATCCTTTGGTAATGAGGCTGACTTGAAAACTATTTATAGGTTGAATTGTAGAGCGTATTTTAGGCTGTCTTGAAGAGTATTCCAACATTTATCTTGAGCAATGTCTTCAAGGCTTATATGACAAGGTCTTGAGGCATAATTATTTGACTTGACTCTTCATATACATGACTCTTAATTAATACATTTATGACAAGATGAAAAATCCCTAAAAGACATCAAGAAGAAATATTTTGACCTATAATAAAATACTTTCTCATGAAACCCATGAAGAAAGCATAAAAAAATACATTTTATTATATTTGTCTTATTCATTACATAAATACATAATTACATAGTCAATATGAAGACCGAACCTAGTTACACTTTCCAACACTCCCTTTTAACGAGGGATGTATTCATAATGGTACATGGTCACTTTCAATCTGAAGAATCTCATAAGAAGAATCAGATTGGTAATCACATTTGTATAGAATCATATCAGCCAACATTGTCCTAGTGCAAGGCCTTGAATAACAACCCCTTCTCTCAACGAGATAATGGGATACAATGCTTCGAGACAAATGACTTATAAACAACATAGTCATTGTCTCTCCAAGGTACATACTCCACCCAGGTGTTCCCAGAGTATGAACTCCTTGGACTATTCTTCTCTTGGGTAGCCAACCCTTAAAGAATATCGATCCTTGACTACTCTTATCTTGAATTCGCTATCTCATTCTCAAAGAGTATCACATTCCAGATGATTACCCAATCCTCCATTTTGTCTTCCAGATGAAGACCAAAATGATGTATCTATCCATTCTCTCCTCATGGCCTTCACTAAGACTTAATTTTTTTAGTCCCGATCTAGTGCATGACACATGAATTTAGAGAATCATATTTGTGACTTCCTTTTGATTCAGGAAGGAAATACTTCAAGTTTCTTCCAAGTAAGAAACTTACCACCAGGCTCCCTCTTAACCATGGCCCTATAGCAACAATGGTACCTTTGTATACATAAATACATAATTACATATTCAATATGGATACCGAACCTAGTTACACTTTCCAACACTCCCTCTTAACTAGGGAGGTATTCATAATGGTACATGGTCACTTTCAATCTGAAGAATCTAATAAGATGAATCAGATTGGTAAGCACATCTATATAACATCATATCGACCAACATTGTCCTAGTGCAATGCTTTGAGCCCCATCTCTCAACGAGACAATGAGATACAATGTTGGCGAGACACATGAATTATAGACACCATATTCATTGTATCTCCAAGGTACATACTCCACTCAGATTTTCCTAGAGTATGAACTCCTTGGAATATTCTTCTCTTGGGTAGCCAATCCTCAAAGAATATCGGTCCATGACTACTCTTATCTTGAATGCCTTATCTCATTCTCAAAGAGTATCAGATGCCAAATGATTACCCAATCCTCCATTCTGTCTTCCAGGTGAAGACTAGAATGATGTGTCTATCCATTCTCTCCTCATCGCCTTCACTAAGACTTACGACTGTTAGTCCTAGTCTAGTGCATGACACATGAATTTAAAGAATCATATTCATCACTTCCTTTTGATTTTGGAAGGAAATGCTTCAAGTTTCTTCCAAGTAAGAAAATTACCACCAGGTTCCCTCTTAACCAGGGATCTGCAACAACAATGGTGAGACACCCAGTTGCTCATGAATAATTCCTCCCTCGATGTCATGGATTTCGATATTGAGGAATCTTCAACATTGGCTTCATAGGGAATAGATCATCCATGACTTTCATCCATGAGTCATGTCATCCACCAGAAAGTGATTCATCGGTCTTTCTCATTTGGTCCATATTTATTCTATGCTTCTTTCTTTCGAACCATCTCCCAAGGATCTTCCATCCTTCCACATGATTGGAAGCCCTGCATAAAATTATCCAGATAAACATATACATAAGAAATTTTAAATCAAAATTTACCTCAATGATGATATTTCACCATGACATCTTCCTATAGGCATCAAAATCTTCTATTCAGATTGATACATCTCCTAAAGATATGTATTGTCAAGGGTCTTCTTGTTTACCTTACTTCTATCAGAGTCCACATATCTTCCCAGGAGATCTCCTAGTCACATCTTCTTGGATTCCGGTTGATAACCACCTCTTAACATGGTTGCACTTCATGATCTCTTCCTTCCTTTCTCCACACAACTTCATTCCCAGGAACTTCTAGTGTCAAATTCCTTGTTTGTATACAACCACCTCATATTCCATATAAGGACATATTTGATTTCATCCATTAGTGGAAATCTGTGCACTAGAAGAGATCCTCCTTCCTTTGATCATAATTCTAAAGATAGAAGTCTATCACAACATCCAATATATAGATATATGTATTTGATCAGGTGATCATGTCCTAAGTTGAAAAAATGCTCAAAATTGGAACTAATCAGAATTGGTTGAAACCAGAACGACTGGATAGGCCTCGTCGATATAATCCTGGGGCCACAAATGGCACTCAAATCCGACACTGTATGTCAAAGTTATTCAAGTTTGAAATTCACAATTTTCTTCAAAAATCAGATTGACCACGGTTGACTTTTGAATTTGGAAAATATTAAAAAAAGAATATTCCAAGAATATTCCTCAAAATATTTTGGGAATATTCCTTGGAATATTCCACAAAATATTCCTTGTGGACCAATTAGTGGCCGACAAGTGTCACACGCAGATTGGAGGAATGGTTTTCTGGTTCGTTTTTGGACCAATCATTGGGCGCCACGTGGCCTTCCCAGAGGCCGCCACGTGGCCCTAGGCTGGTGAAATAATTGGAATTCAAATTTTTTGCAACGTTACAAGTTTCGACTGTGAGTCAGATGGACGGCAGCCCCAAGGCCCGATCGCCCGGGCTCGTGGTAGTTCTTAACCACGTTAGTGCAATGGTATTATTTATGTTTTTTAATGAAATTTACGGGCGGAAAAAGGGGGCCAGCCGCTAAGGGCCAGCCCCCACATCACATGACCAACTGTTGGAGTCCAGGGGCTAACTGCCCGCCCGACGGTTACGACGGTGGTTAGCACCCAACCATGTGGCCACCACCGTAAATATATATGCAACAGTTTCATGTTATGGGTTGTTAACTTTCCGCCAGCGGGTTCGGACGGTCCATGTGACCTCCAACCTATAAACATTAATTGCCAACGTTAACTGACCATCAAAATTGGAGGAGCGTGCCATTTGTGGCGGTCTTTACCAAAACTGTTGGAGCTAACTCCAGTTTGCCAATTTTGGTGGAGTTTTTTTAGGCGAAACTGGACAAATGTTGTTTTGGTCATAACTTCTCCATTACTGAACCTTTTTGGATGAAATTTTAGTCAATTTTGACTATTATCATCATTCTAGAGCCATTGGAATAGGTTGCAGAGCCAAAAAATTTGATCTTCAGGTACTTTTTCTTCAGGGAATCTTGGAGAGCCATCAGGGCCTAGAGGGTGTTGGAGCTGTATTGGGCTATGTTTAACCATTTGAGGTGAAAAAAAAGTAAATTTATATTTATTTCTACATTATGAATTCATTTTTACAGTTGGTTTGGTCTGTTTAGGCCTTATTTTCACTGTATTACCAATTTTAGCATCATAATATATCAAGGAAATTCCCATTGGGAGCCTTGGACTCGGCAGATGTAGCCTAGGAGGGGTGAACTGCCTCATCATGTTACTGTGTGTTTATGGTGAAGTTATTCTACTGTGTTATTCAGATTAAAGTTTTTAAACAGTAAAGTAAAAAAACACTCCCTCACACTTAAATTCATAAACAGTTACCAAAATCACTTTGTTTCACTTGCAAGACATTACAAACAATTTGCACACTTAATTTAATGGAAATGAGTACTTTGAACATCAGTACAAATACTTTCATTTTCAGATCAGTTGGTATCAGAGCTCAAGATTAGAGCCTTAGAAGCTAGAGTTTTTACTCAGCATTTGTTTTGTGCAAAGATAAAGTTATTTGTTTGCAAGTTTTGATGCTTACTAGGCTTAAACTCAAGAGAGGTGAAGGAAACTTGGTTAGTGAAAAAACTAATCCACAACCAAGAAGGGTCAGAGAACCACCTCCAAGAGCCATAGAATCAGTTTCAAGCATGTCTTCAAGAGAGGGAGAAGCTCCTGAAGATATGGATCCCAAGGAAGAAGAATGGGTATTCCGGAAGGCTTTCTTGGATATGACTGAGATGGTGAGGATCCTATACCAAGAAAGGAATGATAGGCTTGTTGGAGAAGGGTCTAAAAACCAGAAAGAAGGAGAGGGTTCCTCAGGAGGAAAGAAGAGTGATTACAAGTCAAAGAAAGGACATGGAGGAAATGGTGATCCACCATCCCCATCTTCATCCTCTTCCTCTACATCGTCTTCCTCGACTTCGGTAAATCAGTCTCACAAATCTAAAACCACTGGTAAAAGTCCATTTTTAAAGCTTGATGTAAGATTTGAATTGCCTATGTTTAACGGTGAAGTCAATGCAGAGAAACTTGACAATTGGATCAAACAATTGGAAGTTTATTTAAGGATTCAAAACCTTCATGATGACGACACCAAGATACAGTTAGCCTCGCTGAGAATGGATGGAGCAACATTGGTATGGTGGGAAGCCAAGACCAAGGATGAAATTAAAAAACATGGTAAGATTACTTTATCATGGACTGAATTTATTACTGCAATCAAGAAGCAATTTTATCCATTAGCTCATTTACAAAAGGCTATAATGAATTGGAAAAACTTTAGACAGCTTAAGGGACAAAATGTGCAAGACTATAGCCAAGAGTTTAGGAGAAGAGCACTCTTATTAGGGGTAGACTTACAAAGTCAAGATAATTTGCTGAAATATATAGGTAGTTTGCACAGTTACCTTAAACTTACTATCCTTATGTTCAATCCTACTATTCTAGACGAAGTTTGTGTACAAGCTACGCATTTAGAGGCTAGAGGGAAAAGCACTTTTGATGAGGGTAGAAACAAGCCTTTCAAAGGGAAGAACAAAGATAAAACCTTTAAGGGAAAAGGAAAAAATAATGAATCTATCAAAAAATAGGGTGAAAAAGTTATATGTAAACATTGTTCAAGAGAGGTCCATGAAGAGAAAAACTGTTGGAAATTACATCTTGAAAAAAGAACTTAGTTTAACAAAAACAAGGGAAAGAAGAAAACCGCAGCTACTACAACTACACCTCAAGATTTAGGTGATGATTTAGGTGATGAAACCAAAATTGCAGCCATGGGTTTGAAAAGTATGAAGGGAAAGGAAACTGAAACTAAGGCAAGCACTAGTACTTCAAACTCTCATGTAAAAGCTCCTAATGAGGAAGAAAGAATTGAATTGTTCCATGTGAGGGTAGTCTCAAAACATACTAAAATTGACACACTGTTTGACAGTGGGTCACAAGAAAATCTCATATCAGAAGACTTGGTCAAATAACTTAAACTTGAGACCATTCCACATCCAAAGCCTTATCCACTTGGGTGGATATGCAAGGATGCAAACTTACAAGTCTCAAGAAAGTGCATATTGCGATTCGCCATTACTGCACTCTTTATTGACACAGTTGAACTTGATGTGGTGCCGCTTGATATATCAGGAATTGTTTTGGGAATTCCTTACTTATTTGACAGGAAAGCGATCTTCCATCGCCATAAAAATAAGTATCATATCTTTAAAGATGGCAAGGAGTTCATTGTCAGAGCACATCGCAAGAAGACAAATATAGCGATGGTAAATGCGAGACAGGTAAAAAGACAAGTAAATTCTAGTAAGAGTTTTGTACTTCTTATGATTAAGCCCAAGGTTGATATGAATCATGAGTCATTTGAAAATTGTGATTCCAAGCTTAAATTAGATTTATATGATGTAGTTGATGCACATCATGAGATGTTTCAGGAATCGACAGGTTTACCTCCTAAAAGGGAGATTCATCATGAAATCCATTTACATCAAGATTGTCCTCTTCCTAACATCAGCATGTATTGCTTGTCTATCATGGAGAATGCTGAAATCAAGAGGCAATTAAAGACTTGTTGGATAAAGGATTCATAAGACCAAGCACTTCGCCATGTGGGTCACTGATAGTGTTGATTCCAAAGAAAGATGGAACTTGGCACATGTGTGTGGACTTTAGGGCATTGAACAAAATAATAGTAAATAATTGTTACCCACTTCCAAGGATAGATGATTTGTTGGATAAGCTGAAAGATGCTAAACATTTCAGTAAGTTATACTTACGTAGTGGTTATCATCAAGTTAGAATTGCAGAAAGTGACATTTGTAAGACAACATTTAAAACCAAATAGGGACTCTTTGAGTGGCTTGTTATGCCGTTTGTTTTATGCAATGCACCTGCAACTTTCATGTGGGTAATGGATGATGTCTTACGTCCTTTTCTTGATGATTTAGTTGTTGTCTACTTATATGACATCTTAATTTTCAGCAAGACTAGAGAAGAGCATGTCATGCATGTTAATAAAGTACTTGATATTTTGAAGAAAAATCAGTTATTTCTTAAAATGTCAAAGTGTGAATTTGGAAAGACTTCTTTGGTTTATTTGGGACAAATAGTAGGAGGAGGTGCTTTGAGAATTGATCCTTCCAAAGTAGAAGCCATTGTGAATTGGCCTACTCCCAAATCCATTATAGAGGTAAGAATTTTTTTAGGTGCAACTTAGTATTGGAGGAAGTTTATTTCTAACTTCTCTGCCATAGCAGCTCCTATGCATGCAGTGACTAGTGTGAAGCGTGATTTCCAATGGGGAGGCAAGCAACATAAATATTTTGAGTCTTTGAAAGAGAAGATAAGTTCAGCTCCAGTCCTTGCATTACCAGACTTGAGACAACCATTCGAGATTCAGACAGATGCTAGTGATTATGCCATGGGTGCAGTTCTCTTATAACATGGTAAGCCTGTTGCATTTCATTCTGATACATTTAATGGTGCTATTGTGAATTATCCTACATATGATAAAGAGTTGTATGCATTGGTACAAAGTGTCAAAAAATGGAACAATATTATATGGGCAAAGAAACAATTGTTCATACCGACCATCAGCCTTTACAGTACTTGCAATCGCAAAGTAAATTGCAGTAGTCACAACATTTCAGATGGATGGGCTTCCTGCAACAATTTCACTTGGTAATAAGGTACAAGAAAGGTATTTAAAATAAGGTTTCTGATATGCTTTCAAGGCCTATTATTAGTGCTATTACTTTACTTAAGAATGATTCTATTGTACATGAGAGCTACATAGAACAATATGCATCAGATGTTGATTTTAAGGATGTGTATACTAACTTGAGTAAAGGGAATCATGTTGAGGAGAATGATTATCATTTGCATAATAATTTTCTGTTTCATATGGGCAAGTTATGTATACCACAGGGGGAGAGACTAAGAATCATGGGAGAAGCTCATTCTTCTCTTATAGCTGGACATTTCAGGGTAAGAAAAACGGTGGCACATTTATAGAGGTATTGTTATTGGCCTCGCATGGTAGATAGTGTTTCACATTTCATTAGAGGTTGTTCATTATGTGCTACAAGCAAGCCTAGCAATAGGAAGCTTGGTTTATATACGCCATTGCCGGTACCTTCTAGACCATGGGAAAGTGTTTCTATGGATTTTGTTGGAGGGCTACCATTATCTAGAAAGCAACATGATTATCTTTATGTAGTAGTTGATCGTTTCAGAAAGATGTGTATTCTTATGCCTTGTAAGAAATCTATAATTGCTGAAAAAACTGCTGATTTATATTTTCAACATGTATGGGTTCATTATGGCTTGCCTACTTCTATTGTTAGTGACAGGGATTCCAGATTTGTTGGGAATTTTTGGTCCAATTTATGGAAGATGATGGACACCAAGTTGAAGAAGAGTACTGCTTTCCATCCACAAACAGATGGCTAAACAGAGGTAGTGAAAAGAACCATTGTACATCTTTTGAGAGGTTATTGCAGCAAGCATCCCAAGCTTTGGGATGAGCACTTGCATTACATTCAACATGCTTACAACCGGGCCAAGCACTCTTCTACAAATACTTCACCTTTTGAAGCTTGTTTTGGGTATTTGCCTAAGTCACCTTTAGATTTCATTCTTGAGAAGGATGTGGCCATTGATGGGCATAATGACATTACAAAACTCGCATGTTCATTGAAAGAATTCAGATCATACATCAGCAAGTTCAAGAACAACTTGAAAAAATTCAAGGCAAGTACAAGGAGAGGCATGATAAGTATAGAGTTGATCATAAGTTTCAAGAAGGGGATGAGGTATGGCTTCATATTAGTAAGGAAAGAATGCAAGGAGAAGGTAAAAAGCTGAAGCCTATTCATTATGGTCCATTCAAGATCCTTAAACAAGTTGGAAATAATGCTTTTCAATTAGATTTTCCTTAATACATTCAAATGTATTCCGTTGTGAATGTGGAAAATTTACGTTTGTATGAACCTCCTTTAATTGCTGATTATGAAAGTGACATTCAGCTGCCATCCATAGAGGATTTCTCGCCAGAATTTTTGGATGAGTTGAAAGAGGATGCTATCCTTGACAGAAGGACACACACTTCAAGGAGGGGAAATGTTGATTATGTTCGGGTTGGTCTTAAAGGCAGCGAACCGAGTAAGGCAAAGTGGATTGAGGTGGAAAAGGTGAGGGACCTATACCCTCATCTTCTTAACAAGTAATTGAAGGCTTTTGGGGTCCAAAAGCTTCCCAATGGATAGGTGTGATCAAGTGATCATGTCCTAAGTTGAAAAAATGCTCAAAATTGGAACTACTCAGAATTGGTTGAAACCAGAACGATTGGATAGGCCTCGTTGATACGATCCTGGCACCGTGAATGACACTCAAATCCCACACTGTATGTGAAAGTTATTCAAGTTTGAAATTCACAATTTCCTTTAAAAATCAGTTTGACCAGGGTTGACTTTCGAATTTGGAAAATATTAAAAAAATAATATTCCAGGAATATTCTAGGAATATTCCCTATGGACCAATTAGCAGCCGAAAAGTGTCACACGCAGATTGGAGGAGTGGTTGACTGGTTCATTTTTGGACCAATCATTGGGTGCCACGTGGCTTGCCTGGAGGCTGTCACGTGGCCCCAGGCTGGTGAAAGAATTGGCATTCAAAATTTTTGCAATGTTACAGGTTTTGACCGCGGGTCGGATGGACAACAGCCCCAGGGCCCGACCGCCCAGGCTCGTGGTAGTTCTTAACCATGTTAGTGCAATGGTATTATTTATGTTTTCTAATGAAATTTACGAGCAGAAAAAGAGGGCCAGCCCCTAAGGGCCAACTCCCACATCACACGACCAACTACTGGAGTCCAGGGGATAACCACCCACCCTATGGTTACGGCGGCGGTTAGCACCCAACCATGTGGCCACCACTGTAAATATATATGCGACAGTTTCATGTTATGGGTTGTTAACTTTCCGTTGGCGGGTTCGGACAGTCTATGTGACCGCCAAACCATAAACATTAATTTCCAACATTAACTAACCGTCAAAACTGGTAGAGCTAACTCCAGTTTTGGTAGTCTTTGCCAAAACTGTCAGAGCTAACTCCAGTTTGCCAATTTTGGTGGAGTTTTTTTAGGCCAAACTGGACGAATTTTGTTTTGGTCATAACTTCTCCATTACTGAACCTTTTTGGATGAAATTTTAGTCAATTTCGACTATTCTCAGCATTTTGGAGCCATTGGCATAGGTTGTAGAGCCAAAAAAAGTTGATCTTTAGGTAATTTTTCTTCAGGGAAGCTTGGAGAGCCATTAGGGCCTAGAGGGTGTTGGAGCTGTTTTGGGCTATGTTTAACCATTTGAGGTGAAAAAAAAGTCAATTTATACTAATTTCTGCATTTTGAATCCATTTTTATAGCTGGTTTGGTCTATTTAGGCATTCTTTTCATTGTATTACCAATTTGAGCATCATAATATATCAAGGACATGCCCATTGGGAGCCTTGGACCCGACAGATGTAGCCCAGGAGGGGTGAACTACCTCATCATGTTGCTGTGTGTTTATGGTGAAGTTATTCTGTTGTGTTATTCAGATTAAAGTTGTTAAATAGTAAATTAAAACAACACTCCCTCACACTTAAATTCATAAACAGTTACCAAAATCACTTTGTTTCACTTGCAAGACATTACAAATAGTTTGCACACTTAATTTAATGGAAATGAATACTTTGAATAGCAATACAAATACTTTCATTTTCAGATTAGTATCTCATCCTTTTTCCTTTTGAGTCATCCTGCAACAATTTCACTAGAATGAAGAACTTCATTCCCTTGAATTGCTTCATCAATATGTCATCATGTTCTAATCCCAAAATTCTACAAGATAGAATTCCCTATGAAACCTTTCACTTTCTTTCTAGTTAGTGAATCTAGAGAGGAATCCATTAGAAAAAAATGTCAACACCTTTTTCCATATTGATTATTGAATGATGACCCTTGATCTTGATGACTTCCTTCCATGAATGTAGTTATCAGTGAGGTTTCCAGGAGATACTTCTTTCATAGCTGTATTGCGGACATATTCCTACAAGAAGTGCTCCTTTCATGCTTATGTCATGATGCCATTAATGTAAAATGCTTCTTACTATTTTACAACCAACATAAATCTCTTAAAGAGGATGATGATCTCAATCATAATAGAGATCTTTCACTTCTTCTTTCTTAGATTTCTTTACATAAGGTTCTTCCCTTTCTTATGTGACATGGGCTTCTTCCTTTTTCCTCTTGTCCCTTTATAATTTAGGACAATCCCTTTTATAATTACCAATTTCAATAAATCCAAAACATCGTACCTTTTCCAAATTTCTCCTTTTATTTTGAGGACCAAATTTTGTCGAATCTTCCTTTCTTCCTGGACATGGCTGCAAAGGCTTGATTCTCTTCACTTGATCTTGTATCAACATTGGATTTCAATCTTATTTCCTCTATTTTACATAGAGACCATATATTCTGGAATGGTGTTGCTTCTTTCTTCCCATAAAAGCTTGAAGTTTCCCCATTCTTCTGGTAGGGCATTTAGCACCACTGTAGTCATCTCACTATCAGACATTACTTCACCCAATTCCTACATTTGGTCTATTATTTAAAAAATCCTCATAAAATATGAAGTGATTCCTTCCTCTCTTGAAAATTTCATCTTTTTATAGTTCTTGTATCAGAGAGATTGCTTCTCCTGCAGTGTTCACAGAGAATAGCTCCATCAATTTCTCATATATTTCTTTTGCATTTTCCATTTTTGATATATAGGGTATGAGTGAGTCCTTAATGGATTCTATGAGAATCCTATGGACTCTGATTTATTCTTTCATGTACTTGGCATGAATTGGAGCATCTTCTTTTGAGGGTTGAATTGTGGATCCTTTGATGTAGCCCATAACTTCATTCTCAATTAGATTCAAATATGTCGTCTTCTTCCATGCACTAAATTTTGATGACCCAACCAATTTATTGCTCTCTTTGCAATAAGTCATTTTGACATATTTAGATGAGGTCATATAGATACTTACTTTAATAGAGTGAATTCCTCCTTCTAGTAGCTTCCTTGATGATGATGATGAAGATGAAGGTAGGAACTCCCTCTTAGATTGAATTCTCCAATGTAGATATCTTAAAAGGTGTTGAATAATTTTGGATGGTGCTTGATGATGTGTCTTCCAATAATGTCTTCAGAGTGATAAAAAATTGATGACAAATATTATCTCCTTGATGAGTGAATCCTTTGAATGAGATTGCAAAATATTCCTTACAAATTGATTTGAATCTTCAACGCAAACTTTGACCTTGACTTTGATCCTTGATTCCTTGAGTGTCTCCTTGTTAATTAGCCCTTGTCTTCAACACCTTATCTATGAAACCATGTTGAGAATTATGTAGGGCAATGTTTAATTCAAATTATCTTCTTGATAATTACTTGTGAGCTTACTTACTTTACTTATGTCTTCTCTTATTAGCTTAGTATGTCTTTCATCAAGTGAATTACCAAAACAAAAGGGACATAAATTTAGGCTATTTAAGCCAGGTCCAAAACCTCTCACTCTTGGAGAGGAATACCGAGAAGGAAATCTTCTTATAGACTTTCATATGACAAGTAACATGACCATGAAATAGACCCTTGACCCTTGTATGCATCCAAGACCTTTTCACTACTTATTCCTTGAATCCTTAGGCTGATCCTTCTTTTTTGTACTAGTCTGCACCTTTATACACTAGGATGAGAGAGCTCAGTCGCTAGCTGTCTTCTTCCTTATTTCTGCATTGTTCTGCACTTGATATTAAGAGAAATTCAGTCTCTATTTAACAATATTTAGTATAGTAACCTTAGCCTTCAATAATATCCTTTATTAGATTTCCAAGTCACTTCTCTATTCAATATCCTTCCAGTACTTTGTTCCACTTAAATATAGCCCTGAACTGAATAGTGCTGACCCTTGAAAATAATCCTTGTCCTTCGTTGAAATTGCAGGTTCCTGAGATCTGCACTATAATTGTAGATTGTTTAATAAACATAGAAATATCCTAAATGCCTTCCTTGCCGATCTGTCCCCATCTATGCATCAAACCATAGTTATAATCTTCTCTTTTCACACTTTTCTTCAGTCCTAAAACTCACACTAAATTGCAGAGCTCTTGTCTGAAATTCCGTGTCAAACTAAAATCTGCATGCTCTTATAAATAGTTTTTCCTAACTGTAAATGAGCCAACATGTCCTTTAGTAATGAGGTTGACTTGAGCACTGTTTATAGGCCGAATTGTAGAGAATATTGTAGGTTGTCTTGAAGAGTATTCCAACGCTGATCTTGAACAATGTCTTCAAGGCTTATATGACAAGGTATTGAGGCATACTTCTTTGAATTGACTCTTCATATACATGACTCTTAATTAGTACATTTATGGTAAGATGAAAAATCCCTAAAAGACATCAAGAAGAAGTATTTTGACCTACAATAAAACCCTTTCTCATGAAATCCATGAAGCAAGCATAAAAAAAATACATTTTATTATCTTTGTCTTCTTCATTACATAAATACATATTTACATAGTTAATATGAAGACTGAACCTAGTTACAATTTCCAACATTAAGATGCATAAAACAACAAACTAAGTCGAGAAATCAATCCTAATTTAGTGACAAAAATGAAATAAATGCTATATTTTGACTTTTTTATTATTTCCAAAATAATTTTTATCAATATAATACTGTCTTATAATTGAAAATTTACCATAACATGTAAATTTAAACCAAACCCTAACCCTTTGCACCAAAACTAAGAAAAAAGAGAATTCTAAGGATGATCACCACAACTTGACTACTACATTCTCTCAATTGTGAAATGGAAGCAATTAGGGAAGGTTTATGATATATGTGGCATATCGCCTTTCTACCCCTTGTTTTTGTATATGTGGTTATAAATATGAAGGCCAATTTGGTAACCATGACTGGCTGAGACAAATATTGTAAAAAATTCAAATATTAAATTTTTTTCTAGAGAATAATGAAAATATGGAATGCTGGCCTGTAGATAAGGACATGGATCCAAGTCCGAGGAAGTTTTACCAAGGCATCACCTAAAACATGGCGAATAGGTGATTTGACAAGAGGAAATGTCCACGTTTCCTTGATTCCTTAACGCGAGGGAAGGAAAAATGGGTATTCTCTTAGAATACGAGGGGACACAAGGAAAATAAAGAGCGAGAAGGAAAAGTGAACACGAAGAGAGAGACTACAATGGAGAAATATTCTGGAGAATTTTAAGCAACAAAGAAAGAATCTAGGGAACGTTGAATAGGGAGCACAAAAGCAATACTAGAGACACAATTGAGCTTTGGACTCTAAAAATTTGGGTTTTTTCCCCTTATATTGATGGCTTGGGCCATTGGATTGTGGTTTCCAAGCCTGAATGGACAATGGAAGATTCAACAGGGGATTTAAATATGATGATTGCTAAGTAAGTAGATAAAACAATAATTATTTTATGAAAAAACTAATAAACCACTTAGTGCTTGCTTAAAGGGTTGATAAACAACATGTGCTTTCTATTTGGTTGATAAACTACTGAAACATTTTGGTGCTTTCCAGGAAGGATAATAAGTCACATGGACAGTGATATACGAGCTTATACAATGATTTCATTAAAATGTAGTAAATAAACCACTTAGATAATAGATTCATACTTCTCAAACTGAGCAACACCTCAACTAAGCCTTGGGTGAATTATTTGAGCATGCATCCCCTTAGAATTTGGATCCAGTTTAGGGGTGATCAATGACAAGAAATATTGTGGTGTAGTTAGCCTATGGTTGAGTGGAGAGTTGAAGTCCCACCATTAGTTTCCAACCATTTCAAGTTATTTAAATAAGTGTAACTATATGCCTAAGAGAATTATGGATGATAAAGTTCCTTGACATGCTATTGGAAATTTATGGATCAATACTACTCATGGAATATTGTTGGATTCATTCCATGTTCATGGTGAATGAGTTTCCTTATGTCCTTATATTTATGTGAAATTTTGGAATTATGTGATGGTTATTTTCTTTATGAACTGCAAGGTTATTTATATGAATATATCTGGTTGAATGAGATCTTTGCTACTAACATGTTATTGCAAGTGTTTTTAGCTATTTAACATGTTTATGAATTTAATGGTTCATTGTTATACATAAAATTGTAGCCAATCTCTTGTGTTGTATGTTAAATGAGGATTTATTTTAGTGGTGTTAGTCACTTATTTTAAGAGTGAGGTGATGATATATGGTTTATGCATTCCCATATATTATTGTGATATCACGAGGTTCACTGATTAAAGCTTACTATGAATATTTCGTGGGAAATTTGGATTTTTGATGCCAATGTCGATGCTCCCAAATATTTCTTGGTGACCCACTATGATTTATTATTAATCAAGACTGTGGACTGCCTCTGGTTCACACACAATGCAACCCTACCAATGCTTTTCTTACTCGTCACAGGAGCCGCAACAATAATGCACAATCCCTCAAATTTTGTTTAACCACAACATATGACTTAACTTATCAACTATGATACCATGGCTAGTGATGAAGTGCATGAGATCTTAGATTTCGGCTATCAATACTTCCTTCATATTGCAACTTTACCACCTTTCCATTTCGTTGAAGTCTAGAGAAGAGACAACAATTGATGGGAAATTTCCCATCTATCGGTGCTGTCAAATGATGAAACATATTGCCACTCATCGACACTTTCAAATTTTCACACATCCCTAGTGGGGCTGTGGCAGTAGACAAAATTGTTACTTAAGAGAATTTTTCCATCTATTGTACCCTTTTTCCAATGAGATTGCTCAACGCTCACCACCCAAGTGCTTGTCTAAATTCCTTGTTCTTTAGCATCTTTAGATAGGCGGTGGTGGCAAATAAATGACCATTTACGAGAATAATTTTGTCTATTGAGGTCATTAGTTGACAGAATCGCTACCACCGCTCACTACCCACCTCCCACCACCCGATTATTAAAATTTATTAGTAAGGAGAGGAGGGTAGTGCTAGTCTGACATGACGTGGGTCTGCATACCCCATTGCAATTTGGATATGGGCCAAATGCATTCAGTGGGAAAGCCCTACAAGCACACAGGGGTAGGAACCTATGGGGCCCACACCTGAGATGACGTGGAAGTACCATGTTGACATGGAACTGAGCCTAAGATGAAGTGTTAGTGCTTTACGGAAACTCAATCTTGAAGTGGCCTAAAGTGATGAGATGAATTCAAGGGGACAACTTTCAATCCTAGGGTCGGATTGTGATAAATTTTATATTGCCGGAAAGCTCTCAACTAATTGGACGTGATGATGGTATTAGAATTTAATTAAACAAACTTTGAAAAAGGAGGATTTTTGTAACCCCATATTCATAACAAACCTTGGAGGTTGGGTTAATTCAATGAGTAACACCTCCCACAACCTATGATAGTACAAGGGGGCAGGAGGGAGTGTTGCAAAGTGGTATAAGAGTGAAGTTTCAACACTGGACCTAAATGTTTATTTTTCAAGTGAAATAGATATAAACACATATTTTCTAAAGTATTGATAATTATTTTTAATGATGTAGATCTTCTTTTTAACAATTCCAGTTTATCATTAATAAATTACACTTAAAAAATTCAACCATAAAAACATAAGGATAATATAGATCACATTTCACAAAGAGAACACAAAAATTACCCTGGGAAAACCCACTTGGGGGAAAAACCCAAAAAATATTTTCCTTAGAGAAATTATTTTGTTCAAAAAGAAATACATTTGATGCAACTAGTCAAATATGAGGTCAAATTTACCAACAAGCTATTCAGATAAAACCTGGTTAAGTAGCCCTCTAGTCAAGTCAAGTCAAGTGAAACTTCTGCCCTTCAAATTTGGCTCTCTTTGATTTGCCTAAGTCAAATTTTGACATCCCAAAATATTCCCATAAATTCGGCATTGCTGCCTAGAAAAATTTGCCCATAATTTTGGCCTTCACAGAATATGCTACGTAGAAATTCACACATGCGAGGTTAAGAGAGAGAGAAATAGATGCTAGAGATAAATTCATCCTTCTCGTCCTTCTTCTTCTTTTCTTAGATGCCGAAATATTACTTGTCTTATGAGAAGTCAAATGGTGCCTTGAAGGAGGAGGTCAAATGCTGTTTATATAGTGATTTTCTTGTTTGAATGAGTGTGTATCTTCACTGGGGCTGACTTGACTTAAGGGAGGGCCGACTTGACTAGTTTGGAGCAAAAAATTCCAAAATTCAAATTTTGAAATTTTCTCTTTTAAATTTGACATGAAGAACATGCCCTATAATAATTATTTAAAGGAATAATCAATGAAAATAACACGAAGACCATGTGTTACAATTAAATTATACATTTCAAGTGCTAAATTATAAATTATAAATATCAACCATAACTACAAAATTCAACACTCCCTCTTAGCTAGGGAGGTATTCAAAATGACTCGACATATGTTATTTTGTTGACAAATTTCTCTAAGAAAAGGTTATAACAAATCATAATTACCATAATTGGGTCAACAATTGTGACACATGGTAAACTAGTAGTATCAAAAAATTACCCACGATTTCTTATGCTCCAATCCTATATTGTGGGAAATACTTTGGATAATGGGAGAATTGAAAAGGATCAATACGAAGCCAGATAGTTAGTTAGGTGAATCTAGATATTTTGAGTAGGCTCATTGTACCACACTATATTAAATAGATATATCCTAGAGCAGACCAATGGGATATCCTATCTAGACGCCTAATGCCTCACATGGGAATTGAAGAAGTATAATGATGGAATAAAATATTCACGATGGTAGCAAATATTAGATATATTTCCTCCCATTCCTATTTTATAAGCATCATGAGACCGTGCAAACAAGATCATTTATTTAGTGGGGCATAACACACCTTACAAGTTTTTCTCCATGGTCAACGGGGTGGGTATATGATTTTTCCCATGAAATGAGGGACAATATACGATTCAGTAGTTTGTCCACACTGGCCTAGTTATGATTCAAATTTCGAGTCCACTCGTGCATAATCAAGCCAAACAACTTTGACACATGGTAAGTAAACAACATTAGCAAGTTACCATCATTGGGGTTAGTACCTCATACCTATGGTATACCCTCACCATAATTTTGGTCAGTAATTCAGAAATATGGTACATCCTCATCGTAATTTGGGCCAGTAGTGTAGACCTCTGGTATATCCTCACCATAATTATGTACTTTAGACACATATAACATCATTTAACATCAACTAGTCACCATATTCTATGTCAATACTTGACACATGGCATCCAAAATAGTCTTAATTCACCATCATTTGGGTCAATATCTTTGACACACGATGAATTTCCAAAGGCCACACTCTCACTGAGTAATTCAGGGCATGATGCTTCAAGACCATTCTTCCTCATTTAGATCAATACGTTAGACACAATAAGAATGAATGTTCAATAAGAATGAATGTTCTCTACTAGACCATTCTCCCTAATTCAGATCTATATATTTGACATAGGGAGGATGTCATTCAATGATGTTATCTCATCAACACTCCATCTTACTAAGAGAGGCATTCTCAACAAGTCCAAGCTTGTCCCTAAAGTATACAAAATTTTCTCTATACATAGTATTTTTAAGAATATCAACAATATGCTCGTCAATAGAAACATACTAGAGCTTCACTACTCCCTTATGTACCATGTTACAAATGAAGTGGTACTTGATCTCAATGTGCTTTGACCTGTCATAGAAAACTGGATTCTCTATCATATTCACACAACTTTGATTATCACAATATGTCACGGTTGGTTCTAGCACATGTCAAATAGTCCTGCGAGTAACTTCCGAAGCCACACTACTTCACAACCCGCTAAAATAGCTGCAATATATTCTGCTTTGACAATACTGAGTGCAACAGATGTCTACTTTCTAATCATCCATGAAATCATAACGAAGCTCAAATTGAAGCGATCTCCAATTGTACTCTTTTGTCTTAAGAATTCCTTTCCCAATCTGCATTCGTATAACCCTACAGCTATATATCATCATTTGATACACGTCTCAAACCATAATTAATTATACTATGAAAATATATCAATACATGATTTTTTGAAATCCAATGATCATGTCTTGGTTCCACTTGGAACTGGCGTAGAGTATTAATTGAAAAGCAAATGTTTGACTTGGTATTAACCAAATACATTAATGAACCAATCAACTTCCGATACATGGATGGATCTACCAAAACTGACTCAATGTATCTCAAATTTACCAGATTTTTCACCATGTGAGTCACCATTGATTTACAATCCATCATTCCAAACTTCTACAGGATATAAAGAATATATTTTCCTTGGTGAAGGAATATTTCACTAGGATTTTTTCATACTTCTAGCCCCAAATAGTAGTGCATCAACCCAATATCCTTCATATCGAATTCAGAAGCCAAATCCATCTTACTCCGAATAATGATATGCTCCACACCTATCAGAAATAAATCATCAATATACAATAATATGACCATAGGTTCATTCTTCTCAACCTTGATGTAAAAGTTTGGATCAACATCACTTTTGGAGAAATAAAGTCTTGTCACATAACTTTCAATTTGAGAATACTAGGCTTTAGGTGCTCACTTAAGTCCATACAAGGCCTTATTCAATCTACAAATGTGAGACTCTCTTCCATGAACCTCAAAACCTTGAGGCCATTCCATGTACAATTCTTCCTCAATCACACCATTGAGGAAAGAAATATTTAAATCCATCTAATGTAAATTCCAACCCATAGAATAAGTAATAGAAATAATAGATCTAATGTTAGTGTACTTGGAAACTAGAGAAAAATTCTTATCATAGAACTCTCCCTATTTTTGAGAGAGCCCTCTAGCAATAAATATTTCCTTTTTTTTTAATACTACCATCCACTGCATGCTTTATCTTGTATACCCATTTGGAGGTTACCACTAACTTTCCTTTAGGACTCGGCAAAATCTCTCGATACACCATTCTTCATAATTGATTGGTATTCTTCCAAAATCACATCCTTCCAAACTTACTGGGTAGCTTCTTCTTCATAGGTGGAAGGTTCATAATCAATGAGATTAGTCACTAATACTACATAAATATAATACCTTTGTGGTCTTTTTCTTTCCCTGATGGTGCCATGTGGTGTTGCATGTCCTTTTGCTTCTTGTAAAGTGGATCTTAGCCAATTTCGTCTCTTCTTGATTTCAGGAACAACTGAGTCTACTAGATTTCTAGGCCCTTCTAGCCCTTCTTGATGATCTATGAGATGTTTTGAAGGACCCAAACCTTCTTCCATGGGGGATTCATGTTATTCATCCTCATCATGGTCAATGGGAACTTATTTGTATTTCCAAAATGCAACATTTTCAACAAATGTTACATCCTTGCTAACTTCAACCTATTTTTGACTTGGAGCGTAGATTATATAAGCCTTTGATGACTCACTATATCCAACGCATATTCCTTGATATTCCTTTATTTCCTGAAGTCTCTAACTTCTTTATATTATCTTTGGGTACATGGATATAGACTGGACATCCAAATATTCTCAAATGTCCAACCTATGGTTTCTGTTCAGTGAATGCTTCTTCAGGAGTCTTATTTTCCAAAATTTGACGAATACTTGTATTTTGAATATAAATGCTTGTCATAGATGCTTCAATCCATATAAACATAGGAAAGTCTTGATCATGCATATTTTCCTTAACATATTATTTGATGGTTATGTTTTTTCTCTTAGCAACTCCACTTTGTTATGAATTGTAAGGGAATTTCAACTCCCTCTTAATCCCAACTTCTTTACAAAAGGAAAAAATATCCTTGGAAGTATATTAACATTCATTATCAGATCTAAGGATCTTGTTTTTATTACCTTTCATGTTTTCCTCTTCAGCCTTAAATTACTGAAACTTGTCTAAGACTTCATCCTTTGTCTTCATGAAGTAAATCCATGTCTTGTGAGACAAGTCATCAATAAAAGTTACATAGTATAAAGAGTCTCCAAGAGATTTCATTAGCATTGAACCACACACATTAGAATGGAATAGATCTAGAATTTCCTTTGATCTACTTTCGATTCTTGGAAAGGTATTCTTGAAATTATTCCCAAGTGCACTTCCTTTACAAACTTCTTCATGTTCCACCTGCAAATCTAGAACACCTGAAACTATTTGTTTTAAAGCAGACAAAGATCTATAGCGAAGATGTGCATATCTGATATGCCAAAGTTGACATGGATTCCTTATGTATTAATGCTTGAGCATGTTGTTTCTAAATTATATACAACCTTCCTTCACGAACTCCAAATACTTTAGTGGAATCTATACTAGAGCCTTTAGGCCATACACAAACTTTTCCATCAACAAATGCTACTCTAGCTCCCTTATCTTCCAAACATGAAATGTAAACCAATTTTTTTTTCAAACGTGGTACATATAAGATTTTGCTAAGATGGTCGCTTTCACTTGATTCCAAATCAATATAAGTTTTCCCAACTCCTTTTACTGCATAATTTTTGTTGTCTCCAAGTTGTACCTTTTGTCACAATATTATTTCCATTAGACTTGTGAGGTTGTCATGATCTCCTGTCATGTGCCTTGCGGCACCACTATCTACTAACCACAAATCATCGCTATCTGCAATAGAACCTGTAAGAGTGGAGAATTAGAAGAAATATTTTGACCCGAATCTTCAGAATTGGGTTACTTTGGAAGTTCATCAATGTATGTTGTGGTGACATGATACTTTCCCTTTCCCTTTCTATTATTTTATCTTTCAAGACAATTGTTTCTATAGTGACCAAACTAGTGACAATGATAGCATTGGAATTTTGACATATCTCTTTTTCCTTGAGGTCCAGAACATCCTTAATTTCTTCTTGGGAAACCAAACTTGTTTCTTTTTGAAACCTATTGCATATGATTGAGAATCACCTTCTTCATATCTCTGAATCTTTCCTTTTGATATGAGCCTTGGTTCTTCTTGAGTACATGCAGTCCATTTTTATTCAAACTTTGTAGCTTCCTTTCTGGGAAAAATGCCTGATGAAAAAGAATCCCATGAATCAGGTAGACCATCAAGTGTAGTTACTAATTCTATTTCAGAAATGACTTCATCAATTGCTTGAAGCTGATCTCTTAATTGAGAAATCTTAATGAAATATGAGACCGTAGTATCATTTCTTGTCATCTTAACATCACAAATATAATTCTTCAAACTCATTGCTTGACCAATGTTTTTGATATTGTATAATCTAACTAGGGTATCATTCATCTAAGTTTGAAGATTCAAGAGTTGCAACATAAGGAATAAAGTGATCTTTGATAGAGTCCACAATGATGCTCATAGCTGTGATGTCATCCTTCTCATATTGTGTTTCCTTCACTATTCGAGGGTTCAATGACCTTTCACAATACCTAAGAGATCATTATTTTCAAGGATAAGATCAATCCTTCTCTTCTAAGTGCTAAAATTTGTAACTCCTTCCAATTTGTTCTAAAAATTCATAAAGGAACCCATGATCACATATAAGCAAATAGATTGTAGATATAAGTCTTCTTCAAGAGTGATCTCAATGTCCTTTCCATCACCAAAGCTTTGAAACTATATTTATTTTTCAAGTGCAACAGATAAAAGCACAAAATTTTGAAATATTGATAATTACTTCTAATTATGTATACCTTAATTTTAACAATTCCAGTTTATCATTAAGAAATTACACTTTAGAAATTCAAACATAAAAGAATAAGGACAATAGATATCATAATGTGCAAAGAGTAAACAAGAATTATCCTGGGAAAACTGATTTGGGGGAAAATCCCAAGAACCTTTTCCTTAAAGAAATTCTTCAGTTCAACAAGAGATACATCTACTGCATCTAGTGAAATATGAGGTCAAACTGACCAACAAAATATGATCAAACCTGATCAAGAAATCGTCTAGTCCAATCAAGTCAAGTCAAACTTATTCCATTCAACTTCGACCCTCTTTGATCTTCCTAGGACAAATTTTGGCCTCCCAGAATATGCCGAGAAATTAAAGCTGCTGCCTAGAACGATCTTCCCAGAATTTCGGCTTGCGTAGAATATGCTACCCAAAAAAAACCTAGAAATTCACTAGTGAAAGGTTTTGAGAGAGAGAGAGAGAGAGAGAGAGAGAGAGAGAGAGATTAATTCATCCTTCTTCTCCTTCACTTGGATGCCCAAAATATTACTTGTCTTGTGAGAAGTCGAATAGTGCCTTTAGAAGGAGGTCAAATTCTCTTTAAATAGTGATACGCCTATTCGAATGGGTTTGCATCTTCATTTGGGCCGAATTGACTTGAGGGTTGCCAAATTGACTTGAGGGAGGGCCAACTTGACTATTTTGGAGCCAAAAATTCAAAAAATCAAATTTCAAAATTTTCTCTTTTAAAT
This sequence comes from Pinus albicaulis, assembly GCA_034641835.2. Lineage (NCBI taxonomy): Eukaryota > Viridiplantae > Streptophyta > Pinopsida > Pinales > Pinaceae > Pinus > Pinus albicaulis. Next base: position 819,766,903 of record CM076575.1, read on the forward strand.
TTGACATGAAGAACATGTATAATTATAATAATTATTTCAAGGGAAAATAAATGAAAATGACATGAATAATATGTCTTACAATTACATTATACATTTCAAGGGCTAAAATATAAATTATGAAGACCAAAATAGCTACAAAATTTAACACTGAAGAGGCTCACACACATATACAAAGGATAAACACTGCAATTCGATAGTTTAATTTCTATATGCTCACGTGTATTGTTTTCAAACTTACATCTAAAATTATTGCGGACTTAACATATTGCTAAAATGTTATTTTGTTTTCTAACTTGCAGGTTAACATGGAGTTTGATTTTACATTCAGTTTTTGGATCAACATGCTTATTGCAAACATGTCAATGTGATGTTTAAATATGTTTAATTATATTTGATTTAACTAACAACTATGTGTGTGTAACAACACAAAGAGGTATAGATAAGACATTCGAACAAGAAAATACAATAATGAGTAGCAAAATGGTATAGTATGACAAAAATATACCCCCTCATAGTTAGGAAGAGGATTTAGTAGGGAAGAAGTCAAAGGAAAACTCCCCTAATTGGATGGATACTCTGAGGAGCTTGAGAACTAAATTGAGAAGTTGGACGACAAATAATGAAAGAATCATTAGAGCACAAGAAACATAAATAAAGGTGAATGTAGTGATTTTGCAGATCTTATCAGTCCTGAAAAGGTAAAAGAAACATGAAATCAATGCTATCTATTTATGAAAGCATAAATCCAAGCAAAGAACATCATAAATACTGAAGTAGGGATTGGAGGCGAATAGGTCAGAAGGAAACAAGCTGAGGAAAATACATAGACAAGAAAGCAAAGACATAGTGAGAGGAGAAATTCCACTTTGCACTCCGGAAAGAGATTTAAAAAACCATGACCTGTCATCGGATACTACACCCAGAAGTCACCATTAACAAAGGGGAAGGGATTAAAACTCAATGCCAAAAGAGTTCAAGAAAGCAAAGCCCCATACCTTCAATGGAGAGATACAAAAGGCTGAAGAGGTAGAATCTTAGCTATTGAGAATAAAGAAATACTTTAAAGGGCATGGATAATATGAAAACATGAAGGAAATAGTAGACATTTTCAGCTTGAAGGGAAAAGTTGATATATAGTGGGAAGATTTGAGAAATGTTAAATACATTAGGGAGAAGGAAGTGTCATGGATAAAGTTTGAGAAATATTTTCAGGAGAAGTAATTTTATGAAAGGTACTATGATAGAAAAGTTAAATAATTCCATGAGCACAAGCTGGGACAAAATACTGATGATGAGTACGTCGAGGTATGTGTCATATATTAGAGATGAGAAGGTGAAGATTAGAAGGCACCTCAATGAGTTACCATAAGCTTACCGATATAAGATTGAGTTTGATGAGCCAACAAAATTAGATGAAAATGTATGAAAGTCCAAATAATTCTATGAGAAACCCAAACACAAAGCTGAGCTCCGAACAAACTGGATATAGAGAGATAAGACCAAATTCAAGGGGAAAAGTTAAAAACCCTTAGGATATAAACAAGGAGAGAGGAATGCCAAGATCACCACTCTTACTAAGAATGAGAATCAACAAAAATAAACTAATGATAATAGAAATTGGCCCACGAAACTAGCAAGAGAACAGGCTGAGGGGTTCAGGAAAGGGACCATGTAGTGTTTAACATGTGGAGAAAACCATTTGCAGATAAAATATTCCCAACAACAATAGAATGATATAAAGTTGTACAATGTGCAAGAGGAAAGAACAATGAATGATGTGGCTCATCATATACCACAAATATATGCCACATTAGACGATAGGCAGAAAAACCATCAAGCTTCAGTAATCTATATGGAAGCTATGGTTGTTAACCAACCTGTTTTCATTTTAATTGAACTAGGTTCTAATTTTAGTTATATTAGCTTGAAGTTGGTGGACACATGTGCTCTGCATAACAAAATCCATGAGAAATCATGGCTGGTTTAGCTAACCATGAAAACTAAAATATTGGTGACAAACATGGTGGAATCATGCCATGTGACAATAAGCGGAATGTCTACTTCATCCTCTCTTAAACTTTCATTGTTGGGCTCATATGACCCTCTAATTGGCGTGGATTGGTTAGCGACACAAAACAAAAATTGAATATTATAGGAAGTCATTGGAGCTCCTCAACAATGATGGTCTGGAAGTGACGTTGTAGGGGATAAATAAGTTTTTCATGCTCAGGAAAATATTAGCACTGCTACTGAAAATATATATTAGAAATGGGTGTGTCCTATATGCAGTCCAAGTGACCACTGAATTAGAAAATGGCGAGTCCAACTTAGAAACGCACCTAGTTTTGAAGCAGTTTAGCGACGTGTTTCTAAAAGAAATACCAGCACTTCCACCCATGAGGGATATCAAATTTTACATTGAATTGATCCTTGGAGCAATGCAAAACACATAATCCCCATACTGTATGAGTACACCTGAGCTAGTTGAGTTGAAGACGAAATTCAATGAAATGTTGGATAAGGGTTACATTAGACTCATTGTGTCACCCCGGGGAGCCCCAAAATTGTTTGTAAAAAAAAGGATGACACACTATGATTATGAATTGAATACCAACCGCTAAATAACTACAATGAAGAACACACACCCACTAACTAGGGTTGATGGCTTGTTTGATTGTCTAAAAGGAGTTGCGGTGTTCTAAAAAATATATATTTAAGGTTTTGGTACCATGAATAATAGATGAACTTTAGTGATTTAGAAGCATAAAATAAGCATAAATAAAACTGAACAATAGTGTAAAACAGAAAAATAAGTCACCACATGAAGTTTACTCAGCAGGCATGATGAAGCAGTTCACCCCTCCCGGGCTACATCTGTTCGTCCAGCTCCCAATGACTTGTCCATCTTTCATTATGCCCAAAATTTTGCTATTACATGTAGTTAAAATGCTCTAATGGTTGTTTTATCTACTCCAATGGCTTCAGAATGCTCCTATTAGTCAAGAATGACTCTTCATTCACCAAAATTGGTCGAAAATTGAGCCTCCTAAACTTTTGGCTAGTATCTCCTAGGAATACTTCGTTAAATGTGGAGAACTCCAGTTAACTGGAGTTAAATTAGGGCTAACTACAAAATTTGGCATGCCCCTATTCGCTCTGCCAATTAAGCCATGCAATTAAATGTTACGGTTAGGGTGGTGGTCACATGCACAACCCCAACCGTTAGTTGGCTTGACGGTTAGCAGAACCTCTGCTCGTGACTGCAGTTAACTATGGTCTATGGTTTGGTTGCCGTTGGGTTAGGCTCTGACCATGGCGATTGGCTTGGAATTTAACATTCCATGGTCTGAGAACCACCGGCGGTCCCAACCTACCAATCACATATGTAGTAAACTTTAAGTCAAACCCGCAAGCATGTATTGTTAAGTAACATCATGTAGTGTAGTTGGTAAACTGTGTGCGTACCTAGAGGGAGGTCAGGGGGTTGAGCCCTGCGACCTCCATACAAATTTACAAATAATTTTAGGGCCACAAGGTGGCCTGGGGGCTTGCCATCTGGCGCCTTCTCATTGGCTCCTCCAAACACAATAATCCACTAAAAAATGACACTTGTCAAGAATTAATTGGTTTGGTAGAAGGAATATTCTTGGGAATATTATTTTTGCTGACTATGCAGCCCAGTCAAACCTGGTTAAACTGTCGCAAATTTACCTATTTTCCATTTCGACCAGAACACAATATCTTCCTCATACGACATCGATTTTTTGAACTGCTCGTGATGTCGGAATCAGGAAGACAAGATCTACGCAACCATCCTAGTTTCAACCCAATCATGTAACTTTGAATTTTGAGAAAAACTTATGAACTCCTGATCATTCCTCCCCATTGGGAAGATTTTAACCCCAAAAGTCTTGATTTCATGTTCAGTATATGAGGGTACAATGTTGGCAATATGATGCAATGTGTTGTCCTTGATGGCAACCCACTTGATGACGATGATGGAAACACTTGAAGAAGATGATGGCAACCTACTTGATGAAGTTGTACTTGATGGAAACTGACTTGATATTCTAATTAATGATGTAAATCTGATGTTCTACAAGTAGTACAGAAGTTGCAGAAGAAAGGAATATCAGCATGTGCAAGAGTAATGATGAAAAGTGTATGTCATAAGGCATACGCGGGTTTGCTTAATAGAAGGCGCGTATGCACGCAGAAAAGTACGTGCCAAGTCGCGTATGCTTAATTGCGCTCTAATTTACTAAAACCAAGGGACTTTACCATGGTATTGACCCATTGTATTGAGCGCTGGATTGTCTATGTGATCCCGTCCAGGAATACCATCAGAAGTTGTGTGGTTTTGGCTCATGGTATTGTCAAAGGCTAGATCTATATAAGGAGAAGAAAATGATTGTGCAATGGGTGTGCAAGTGTCTGGGTTTGAATGAATACTTCACTCTGAAATATGTCTGAATGGAAAGGGTAACAGTTTGATGATAGATCTGAATCTGTGATGCACCTATGAAGAAAATGATGAAGAAGGGAATCTAGATCTGAAATGTATTTGTATCTTCTAGATCTGTTTATGGGATGCTTAGATCTGAGATGAGGCGAACATATGTTTGAAGTAAAGGGTAAATTCTGAACTGAATATCTGATCTGAAGAAGTAAGCTGCTCTATAATGTTTGAAGATCTATACGCAAGTTTATAACAATGGAAGCGCGTATATACGCAGGTTGGATAAAGCGAAAGCGCGTATGGGTTGTTAAATCAATTCTGAAGTATGTGCAGAGGTATACGCGGGTTTATATGAATGAAGGCGCGTATATACGCCGGATCAGTGAAAGGAAAGCGCGTATGAAAACTAAGGTTTGCTGAAGTATGAAGTATGAAATGTCTGATCTGTTCTGCTGTGTTACTGCTATCTGTTAATGATGTATTCTACAGATCTGGGTTGTCTGAATTGATAAGTATCAGTTTGATGTATGATTGAGCTTAAATATGTGGAGTGGGTCCAGTCTGAAAATATGATGAAAAGTGGCCTGCAAGTTGTGTTCTAAAGGAAGCTTTTGGATCCAGTGTGAAAATTGATGAAACGTGGTCCATGGTGGTGCTGAGGGTTGTAGCCTTCAGTCATGGGGTTTTAGCTCCCTTCCAGGTGAGGCTGGTAAATGAGAGCAGGGGGTCGTAGCTCCCTTCCAGGATAGGCTGGTAAATGAGAGCAGGGGGTCGTAGCTCCCTTCCAGGAGAGGCTAGTAAACGAGCGCAGGTGGGTGCCTGCGTGCTAGTATGAGTCTGCGCCAGCACATAGTTGTAAGATGTTTTCTTTATAATAAAATATTGAAGGCTAAGACAACGACAGCGGTGGTTTTCTCCCGACTTGGGTTTCCACCTAAAATCCTGGTGTTCATGTGTGATGCTTATGTGTGATGATTTACTCTGTTATTACTGCACATGTTTGTTGCTATATAAACATCTGATGAATGAATAAATGCAAGGATCTAAGTAATGAATTAATTGCATATTAAGATCTCTGCATATACGCGAGTTTTGTAAAGGGTATCCGCGTATATACGCGAGTCTGGTAAAGTAAAGTAGCGTATGGGTTTTAGAGCATGAAAAAGTAAAAATATTTTAGTATATCCTAAATACTGATTCACCCCCCCCCCTCTCAGTATTTTTCCCAACAATTGGTATCAGAGCAGGTCCTTCTGCAGAAGCTTGATCGCTTGAAGGAGATCCGTCGCAATGGGAAGTCATGAAGGGATAATGTCTATAAAGCCACCTGTATTCAATGGAAATAATCTTTTATTCTGGAAGATACGAGAAAAATAATATCTTTTATTCAAAGGTAAGCTTCCCTTCAAGTGTTTTTCTTGTGGAAGAGTTGTTCATTATGTTGCTAAATGTCCTTATGAAGAAAATCATGGTAAAGGGAAAAAATTTGAAAAGAGAAAGAATTATTATGAAAATGAAGATAATAATGAAATGTCAAGTGAAGATGAAGAAGATTCTAACCAAGATCTGCTAGTGCTCATGGAAAAGAAACAAAAGAGGAAGGCTACTCAAGGAAAGAAGATATCTCAGAAAACATGTGCAGCAAAAATTGAAGAAGAGGAAACATGTATTGATTGTTGTTCTTGTAATCCACTCACTTGTGCATGAAATTATGAAGATAGTGAAAGTAACCGTATAAGTCTAGAAGAAAATCTCAAGATCAATGATGAAAGTAATTTTTGGGATCAATTTAAAAGGAGGGAATCTATCCTCAAGGATGTGATCTCTAGATTGAATGAACAGATAGAAACAATGAAGGGACAGATAGAAATGTATCAGAGACTGCAGGGCAAAGTAACCAATCACAGTGAAGGACTTGAAGCAGAAATCATCTCTCTGAAAGCAGACCTTGAAGCATCAAATAAGAAGAATGAAGAACTTCTACAATCATTTGAAAAGGAAGGACGTGAAGCAAAAATCATCTCGCTCAAAACAGATTTGGAAAAATCAAATAAGAAGAATGAAGAACTTTACAAATCTTTGAAGAGCAAGAAAATGGGTTGAAAGAAGAGATTTTAAACTTGAATAATCAAGTAGAAGAAGGAAAAAGGGTCGAAGAAAGCTTCAAGAAGCAATGCCAAAAATTGGAGGCTGAGGTAAACATTCTCAAAGGTAAATTAGAAGAAAAAGATAAACTTTTGAGGTTTCAAGATAGTACTAAGATTCTGGACAATATTCTTAGTAGTCAAAGGTATCATTCTATTAAACTTGGTCTGGGTTTTCATGAAACTATCAAAGGAGAATCTAGTTCGCAAGGAAGTGCTAAAGATTCAAAGGATGTCAAAGCAAAACCTGAAGTGTTGAAAGAAACAAAAGGTCAACCAACAATCATGAATTCTCAAAGGAAATCATTCAATAATGTTGAATGATTTAAATGTCATAATTATGGGCATGTTGCAGCAAATTGCAGAAGAAGATCATTTCAGTCACAATCAAACAGAATCTATTCAGAAAGGTACTCTGGTTGCTTCAAGGGATATTGTTTTTCATGTAACAAATATGGTCATAAAGCAGCTGATTGCAATAGAAGGAAGAATAGAGAAACACAATATGATCCTTATGCTTACTTCTCTGGTCACATGAGATGTTATGCTTGTAACAAGTATGGACATGTTGAAAAAGAATGCAGGATGAACAGAAATGAGAAATTGGATAACTTCCAGCACCCAATTAGAAATTTCAAGCAAATTTGGAAAAGGAAGGAGGACCGGTCAGAAACGTAAAGAATTCTGACCCTACAACAGTCATCCGCTTCTAAAGCTTACTTCTCTGAATGACTGCAGGAGAGATGTGAGATACATTATAGGGATTAGTAATGTATCATCACAGGGGGAGCGATGCATGGTGATTCCATGATTGTTTTGGTTATTCTGGTTATGTTTATTTCTGACAGAGCATCTGATATGCAGAAGACAGGTACAGGTGGTACAAACTCAGGGGGAGATGAAGGAATGTGAAATTTTCTATATTTCACTTTACATACGCGGGTTCAGTGAACTAAAGCCGTGTATACATGCGAGTTACAGTGGAGACAGTCGCGTATGCACTTATGATAAGAAAAAATTGTATGACAGCTGAAGATCAAGAGCACAGGATTAGGGGGAGCATCAGTCTGACTATTAATGATTGTATTATTGGCACTGTATCAGTTTTTTTTTTTTTTTTTTTTTTTCTCAGTTCTAAATGATGATGACATGATACATGGTTTCTTATGATGAGATTATGGACGAGCCCGGTTTGCTTTTTGTTGAAGAGTATTCTTTATTTTCACTCATGGATGAGATGGAAGTCTTATGATTCAGAGATAAGGACAGATCATGCAGAGATTGTTGCTGATAAATTGCTGTTGAAAGAGTTTCAGGTTGCAAAAACTAAGGAGGAGCCTTGGTCATATGGAAAGGATGCTTGGATGCACATTTTTAGGGGGAGCATTAGCCTTGCTGAGTACAATGCATTGTTGGCATTATGATGGTTCTGAAATATGATCTCTCTCTTGAGGTCTTTCTGGTACTGGTCATAAAAATTCATATTTGTAATTTGATGAAAAGGTCATGTTGAGACCTATGATGTAAAATTGTAATATTCAGTCATATAAGGACTTGATCAAATTTGTAAACCCACTTGGTTGGGTACTTGAGTCAAAATGTGTAAACCCTCTTGGTTGGGTAGTTGAGTCAAATTATGTAAACCCACTTGGTTGGGTATTTGAGTCTCATATGTAAATCCAATTGGTTGGATCTTTGATGTAAGTATGAGTCCTATAGGAAAGTCATAGAGACATGTACTTCATTGAAAAATATGTTTGAAGATTCAGCATGAACTCAGGGGGAGCATGGTAACTTCAGTACACATCAGATCTACAACGCTCTTCTATCTACATGAGGAGAAAACAACCTTGTGTTGGTTTTGATCCACCCTTTGCCCTTGATGTCAAAGGGGGAGAGTGACATGGTGTTTGAATAAGGGGAGACTATCATTATGCTTAATGTATCTACCTGTTGTGATCAATCACCATCGTGGTTTCCATCAAGTCCAAAGGGGGGGATTGTTGGCAATATGATGCAATGTGTTGTCCTTGATGGCAACCCACTTGATGATGATGATGGCAACACTTGAAGAAGATGATGGAAACCTACTTGATGAAGTTGTACTTGATGGAAACTGACTTGATATTCTAATTAATGATGTAAATCTGATGTTCTACAAGTAGTACAGAAGTTGCAGAAGAAAGGAATATCAGTATGTGCAAGAGTAATGATGAAAAGTGTATGTCATAAGGCATACACGAGTTTGCTTAATAGAAGGTGCGTATGCACGCGGAAAAGTACGTGCCAAGTCGCGTATGCTTAATTGCGCTCTAATTTACTAAAACCAAGGGACTTTACCATGGTATTGACCCATTGTATTGAGCGCTGGATTGTCTATGTGATCCCGTCCAGGAATACCATCGGAAGTTGTGTGGTTTTGGCTCATGGTATTGTTAAAGGCTAGATCTATATAAGGAGAAGAAAATGATTGTGCAATGAGTGTGCAAGTGTCTGGGTTTGAATGAATACTTCACTCTAAAATATGTCTCATCGAGCGGGTACGTGTGTGTGTAGTAGCCTTGACGATAGATCTGGAATCAGGATGGTACCAATGAAGAAATGATGAAGAAGGGAATATAGATCTGGAATGTATTTGTATCTGCTAGATCTATTTATGGAATGTTTAGATCTGAGATGAGGCGAACATCTGTCTGAAGTGAAAGGTTAAATCTGAACTGAATATCTGATCTGAAAAAGTATGCTGCCCTGTAATTTCTGAAGATATATACACAAGTTTATAACAGCGGAAGCGCGTATATACGCGGTTTGGATAAAGCGAAAGCGCGTATGGGTTGTGAAAACAGTTCTGAAGTATGTGCAAAGGTATACGCGGTTTTATATGCATGGAGGCGCGTATATACGCGGGATCAGTGAAAGAAAAGCGTGTATGAAAAGCTAGGGTTTGATGAAGTATGAAGTATGAAATGTCTGTTCTGTTCTGCTATGTTACTGCTATCTGTTAATGATGTATTCTACAGATCTGGGTTGTCTGAATTGACAAGTATCAGTTTTTATGTATAATTGAGCTTAAATGTGTGGAGTGGGTCCAGTCTAAAAATATGATGAAAAGTGGCCTGCAAGTTGTGCTCTAAAGGAAGCTTTTGGATCCAGTGTGAAAATTGATGAAACGTGGTCCATAGAGGTGCTGAGGGTTGTAGCCTTCAGTCAGGGGGTTGTAGCTCCCTTCCAGGTGAGGCTGGTAAACGAGAGTAGGGGGTCGTAGCTCCCTTCCAGGAGAGGCTGGTAAACGAGAGCAGGGGGTCGTAGCTCCCTTCCAGGAGAGGCTGGTAAACGAGCGCAGGTGGGTGCCTGTGTACTGGTATGAGTCTGCGCCAGTACATAGTTGTAAGATGTTTTCTTTAAAATAAAATATTGAAGGCTGAGACAACGGCAGCGGTGGTTTTCTCCCGACTTGGGTTTCCACCTAAAATCCTGGTGTTCATGTGTGATGCTTATGTGTGATGATTTACTCTATTATTACTGCACATGTTTGTTGCTATATAAACATCTGATGAATGAATAAATGCAAGGATCTAAGTAATGAATTAATTGCATATTAAGATCTCTGCATATACGCGAGTTTTGTGAAGGGTATTCGCGTATATATGCGAGTCTGGTCAAGTAAAGTAGCGTATGGGTTTTAGAGCATGAAAAAGTAAAAATATTTGAGTATACCCTGAATACTGATTCACCCCCCCCCCTCTCAGTATTTTTCCCAACATACAACTCCCTCACCTTTCCAATATCCATCCATTTTTCCTTGCTTGGTTTAGTGCCTTTGAGTCTAACTCGAAGGTAGTCAACACTTCCCCTCTTTGATGCTCTTGTCCTCTTGTCAAGAATTGTATCCTCTTTGAGCTCATCCAGAAATTATGGTGAGAAATATTCAATAGAAGGTAACTGAACATCACTTCCTTGATCATCGATCAAAGGAGGCTCATACAAGCGTAAGTTTTCAACATTAACAGATGAATACATTTTCATGTAAGAAAGCAATTCAAGTTTGAATGCATTATTACCAACTTTCTTTATGATCTTGAAAGGACCATAGCGAATGGGTTTGAGATTTTTACCTTCCCCTTGCATCCTTTCTTTGCTAATGTGCAACAATACTCATCTCCCTCTTGAAATTTGTGATCAACCCGGTGTTTGTCATGCCTCTCTTTGTACTTGCTTTGACTTTTCTCAAGATTTTCTTGAACTTGTTGATGTATCATTTGAATTTTCTCAATGAAATTTTGAGACTTCTCAATATCACTATGGCCATCAATTGCAACATCCTTTCCAAAGATGAAGTCTAATGGAGATTTTGGCAAATACCCAAGGCATGCTTCAAAAGGTGAGGTTTGTGTTGAAGAGTTCTTTGCCCAGTTGTAAGTGTGTTGAATGTAATGCCGTTGTTCATCCCACAACTTATGATGTTTGCTGAAATATCCTCTCAATAGATGCACAATTGCTCTATTCACAAATTCGGTTTGTCCATCAGTTTGTGGATTAAAAGCAGTATTATTTTTTGATTTTGTGTCCATCATTCCCCATATATTTGACCAAAAATTCCCAATAAACCTGGAATCCATGTCACTAACAATAGAAGTGGGAAATCGAAAATGAACCAAAATATTTTGAAAATAAAGTTCAGTAGTAATGGTATTCTTACATGGCATAAGTATACACATTTTACTGAATATATCCACAACTACAAAAAGATAATCATGTTGCTTTCTTGACATAGGTAGACCTCCAACAAAGTCCATGGAGACACTCTCCCATGGCCTTGATGGTACCGGTAGTGGGGTGTAGAATCCAAGCTTCCTATTGCTAGGCTTGCTTGTTGCACACAGAGAACAACCTCTTTTAAAACGTGACACACTATCTACCATGCGAGGCCAATAAAAATACCTTTGTAGATGCGCCACTGTTTTTCTTACACCAAAGTGTCTAGAAATAAGAGAAGAATGAGGTTCTCTCATGACACTTATCCTCTCTCCTTGTGGAATACATAGCTTTCCCAAATGAAACAAAAAATTGTTATGCATGTGATAATCTCTTTCTTCAATTTGATTCCCTTCACTCAAACTAGCATACACATCTTTGAAATCAAAATCATGTGCATATTGTTCTATGTAACTCTCATGTACCAAAGAATAATTTTTGAGTAAAGTAGAAGCACTAATGACTAGTCTTGAAAGAATATCCGCAATTTTATTGAATATACCTTTTTGTACCTTATAACCAAGTGAAATTTTTGAAGAAATCCGATCCACCTGAAATGTCTTGATCGCTGCAATTTTGTTTGCGACTGCAAGTACTGTAATGGTTGGTTATCGGTGTGTACAATAGTCTCTTTACCCATCAAGTAGTGTTTCCATTCTTTGACACTTTGTAACAAAGCATATATTCTTTTTCATATGTAGGATAATTAATCACAACACCATTAAAGGTTTTTGAATGAAAGGCGATAGGCTTACTATGCTGCAAAAGGACTGTTCCCATGGCATAGTCACTAGCATCGGTTTGTATCTCGAATGTTTGTCTCAAATTTGGTAGTGCAAGGACTGGAGCTGAACTGATCTTGTATATTAAAGCTTTGAAAGCTTGATGTTGTTTGCCTCCCCATTGGAAGCCTTTCTTCACACTTATCACTGCATGCATAGGATTTGCGATGGAAGAAAAGTTAGCAATGAATTTCCTCCAATATTGAGCCGCACCTAAGAAACTTCTTACCTTGATAACTGTTTTGGGTATGGGCCAATTCACAATGGCCTCCACTTTAGAAGGATCAATCCTCAATTCTCCTCCTCCTACAATATGTCCCAAATAGACCAAAGAAGTCTTTCCAAACTCACATTTTGACATCTTAAGAAACAATTTCTCTTTTTTCAAAATATCAAGCACTCTATTTACATGCAAGACATTATTTACACTTGTTTTGCTGAAAATCAAAATGTCATCTAAGTACACAATTAAAAATTCATCAAGGAATGGTTGAAAAACATTGTCCATAACCTGCATGAAAGTTGCTGGTGCATTACATAAACCAAAAGGCATGACTAGCCACTCAAAGAGTCCTTGTTTAGTTTTGAATGCAGTTTTCCATATATCACTTTCTGCAATTCTTACTTCATGATATCCACTTCGTAAATCTAATATAGTGAAAAAAATTGCTTCTTTCAGTTGATCAGGAAAATCATCTATTCTTGGGAGTGGGTAATTATTTTTTATCGTAATTTTGTTCAAAGCTCGAAAATATACACACATGCGCCAAGTCCCATATTTCTTTGGTATCAAGACTATGGGTGAACCACATGGTGAGGTTCTTGGCCTTATGATACCTTTATCCAGCATCTCTTTGATTTACCTCTTTATTTCAGCATTCTCCATTACTGACATGAGATACATACCGATGTTTGGAAGAGGACAATCCTGCTACAACTGAATCTCATGTTGAATTTCTCTTTTTGGAGGCAATCTTGTTGGCTCCTGAAACATCTCATGATGCACATTAACCACAACATATAATTATGATTTCAACTTAGGATCACATCCCTCAAAATATTCATGATTAGCATCATCTTTGGGCTTAATCATGAGAAGAAAAAAATTCTTACTTGAATTTACTAGCCTCTTTACCTGTCCAACATTTACCAAAGTAATGTTTGTCTTCTTGCAGTGTGCTCTAACAATGAAATCCTTGCCATCTTTGAATAAATGATACTTATTCTCATGGATATGGAAGATCGCTTTCCTGTCATACAAGTAAGGACTCCCTAATATAATACCAATTATGTCAAGAAGAACCACATCTAATTTAACTGTGTAAACAAAGCTTGCAGTGATTTCAAACCTCAATATACATTTCCTTGTATCCTATAGATTTTCATCCTTACAAATCCAACCCAATGGATATGGTTTTGGATGTGGTATGGTTTACAGGTTAAGTTTTTTGACCAAATATTCAGAGATTAAGTTTTCTTGTGACCCATTGTCAAACAATGTTTCAACATTGGTATGCTTGGATATGACCCTCACATGAAACAATTCTATTCTTTCTTTTTCATTTGGATTGTTTATGTGACAATTTGATGTACTGGTACTGGGTTTAGTTTCAATTTCTTTTCCCTTCATGTTATTCAATCCCATGGCTGTAATTTTAGTCTCATCACCTGAATCAGACCCTAAGTCATGTTGAGTTGTAGCAACAGTTTTCTGTTTCCCTTTGTTGTTGGATTTCTTTGGCCTCAGTTCTAGATGTAATTTCTAACACTGAGTTTCATCATGGCCTTATTTTGAACAATGTTTACAAGTCAAATTTTCTCCCTCTTTATTAACATATGCATTATTTTTGTTTTTACCTTTTGGGGTCTTTTCCTTAGCTTTAACCTTAAAAGGTTTCTTCCTACCCTCTTTAGTAATGTTCTTCCCTCTAGCTTCTAGATGTGTGGCCTGAACACAAACTTCATCTAGACTGGTGGGGTTAAAAATGAGAATAGTATGTTTTAGGTAGCTATGTAAGCCTCCTATGTAATTTAGCAAGGTGTATTGGGTATACAAATCTACCCCTAATAAAAGATCTCTTCTCCTAAATTCTTGGGTGTATTCTTGCACAGTTTGTCCCTTTAACTGCCTAAAGTTTTGCCAGTTCATGATAGCTTTTTGCATATGAGCTAATGGATAAAACTGTCATTTAATAGCATCAATAAAATTTGACCATGATAGAGTAATCTTACTAGGCTTCTTGATTTCCTGCTGTGTCTTGGCTTCCCACAAAACAAGTGTTGCATCTTCCATTCTCAAAGAAGCTAATTGAATTTGTATATCATCCTCTTGAAGGTTTTGGATTCTTGAATAGACCTCCAATTGTCGAATCCAATTATTTAGCTTGTTTGCATTTACTTCACCATTAAACATTGGCAATTCGAACTTAACATCAAGTTTTAATAAAGGATATTTATCAGTGCTCTTGGAATTTTGTCGCTGATGTAATGAAGAAGAGGTAGAAGATGATGATGATGAGGATGAATATGGTGGCCCTCGCCTCCATTTCCTCCATTTCCCTTCTTTGACTTGTCTTCATCATCTTGACCTCCTGGACATCCTTTTTCTTCCTTTTGGAGTTTAGATCCTTCTCCTTCCAGTATCTCATTCCTTTCTTCATAAAGGACTCTAACCATATCAGTCATGTCAAGAAATGCTTTCTTAAACACTCTTTCTTCTTCCCTAGGGTGAACTTCTTCATGAATTTCTCCTTCCTCATGAGGCATTCTTAATGGAGCTTCTGCTTATTTAGGAGGTGAACTAGGTGGCGGAGATTGTGGAAATCTTGCTCTCCTTTGCTTTGGCTCCTTTTGAGACCCTTATGCTTCCACCAGTTTTCCTTCTCCCCTTTTGAGCTTGAGCCTTGTAAGCATCTAAAACTTGAAAATAGTTAAACAATTCTTTGCACTAAACAACACCAGAAAAAAACTCTAGCTGTAATACCATTTGATCTAAAATGACTATATTAGTTTTGATGTGCTAAGGATCTTTCAGTTTTGAAAACATGTACATAATTGGTTCCTTAGTTTGCATGAGGATTAAGGAGTTTTACCATGAATTATAGATGAACTTTAGTGATTTAGAAGCATAAAATAAGCATAAATAACACTGAAAAATAGTGTAAAACAAAAAAATAAGTCACCACATGACAACAGACATGATGAAGCAGTTCACCCCTCCTGGGCTACATCTACTGGTCCAGCTCGCAATGGCTAGTCCATCTTTCATTATTCTCAAAATTTTTCTATTACATGTATTTACATTTCTCTAATGGTTGTTTTATTTGATCCAATGGCTTCAGAATGCTCCTATTAGTCAAGAATGACTCTTCATTCACCAAAATTGGTCGAAAATTGAGCCTCCTACACTTTTACCCAATATCTCCTAGGAATACTGCACTAAATGTGGAGAACTCCAGTTAACTGGAGTTAAATTAAGGCTGACCGCCAAATTTGGTGCGCCCTTATCTGCTCCACCAATTAAGCCACACAATTAAATTTTATGGTTAGGGTGGTGTCTAAATGCGCACCCCCAACAGTTAGTTGGCTTGACGGTTAGCAGAACCTCCGCTTGTGATTGCAGTTAACTGTGGAGAGTGGTTTGGTTGTCGTCAGGTTAGGCTCTGACCGTAGCGGTTGGCTTGGCATTGACCGTGCCATGTAACAGCTTTCGGGAACCGTTGGCGGGTTGGGACGGTCGGTGGTTCCCAACCCCCAATCACATATGTAGTAAAATTTAAGTCAAACCCGAAACCATGTATTGTTAAGTATAACATCATGTAGTGTTGTCGGTAAACCATGTGTGTGCCTGGAGGGAGGTTAGGGGGTCGAGCCCTCTAACCTCCATAAAATTTTACAAAGAATTTCAGGGCCACGAGGCGCCTTCTCATTAGCTCCTCCAGACACATTAATCCAATAAAACAATGAAACTTGGCAAGAATTGATTGGTCTGGTAGAAGGAATATTTTTGGGAATATTCTTTTTACTGACTGTACAAGCTAGTCAAACCTGGTAAAATTGTCACAAATTTACCTGTTTGCCATTTCGATCAGAACACAATATCTTCCTCATATGACATCATTTTTTTGAACCGTTCGCGGCATTGAAATCAGGAAGACGAGATCTACACAACCATCCTGGTTTCAACCCAATCCTGTAACTTTGAATTTTGAGCAAAACTTATGAACTCCTGATCAATGAAGACATCCACATGAAAATTTTTAGGATGGGATATGTACACTATGAGTTTGTGGTGGTGCCATTTGGGCTCACAAATGCACCAACCAAATTTATGTGCCTAATGTAGAAATTATACAACAAGCATGTATATCATGGATTCAATCCGATCTAACAATGTACTAAAGCTAGATACTGAACCACTTCTACAAATCAATTGCGGAATTAAAAACACAATCGCTAATCATGTGAAAATGAAGAAAGATCAATCACATACAACACAGATAATTTCCCGGGGAAAGATTCCTTCTCAAAACCCCACTATCTTATATTGTATATTCCACAAGGAATCATGAAACAATTACATACAACTCTTCGCACAAGAGCCCTCCTGTATTCAGCTAATTGTCTCACACTGATCCAGACAAAATCGGGCCAATACTCAGCCAATTCTTAGCCTGCCTTTCTCACACAATTCATGAGGAATTCAATCCTTATTCACAAGTAATTCCAGCCTTCCTACACTGCGCCGAGTATCATGGGCATCTTGTGGTGTTTTAACTACATCTGGGTAGCTTGCTAATATCACAATTTATAGTTACACTTCCCTTTCACCTAGATCTCAACTGGGTCTCCACTGGAACTGACATGCATGCAGCTAATAATAGTAAATCCTCAGTTGCATGTGAGATCACTGATTGTGAATTAATTAATATTTAATTCACTTGATCTCTCACTAGTGTATCAAACAGTTACAACTAGCACAACTGAGTTAAACTATTTACAACTTGCATTAACTAATGCACCAGTGCACTTCGAATTCTGTTACAAATAGAATTATTATACATGCCTCACCAACTACCTCTAACTCGAAATCCACTAGCTAACTGAATTTATCACTTTCAGTTAACTCATTCAAGTCCACATTGAGAATAGATTACAATTTAATGTCCATCTTAATTAAGGGATAACTAAAATAGACATGCACCAAAATAATGTTGTGGGCACCACCCTTGTGTAGGTTCTTAATGCACTAGGTGTGGGTGTTGAATGTTGTTTTCAGATGCTAATTTCACTATTTATTGTTGCAAACTTCAACACTCTCTCTCAAAAAGAAAGGAATTTCCTTGCATGCGACATGCAGCTCATGCATGTGACATGCAACTCCACGCATGCGACATGCAACTCTTGCATGCAACACTTCTTTAGTGTTTCTCGCACATGCAACCTTTGCATGCAACACTTCCAAAACTGAATAGCCTCCAAATTAATGAATCAGTATAATGCATCTGTTATCAAAGTCTTCTGACTTCTGCTAGCTACTGCACATGTCGACTAGATTCTCTGCGTTACTGACATCTGCATCCATGCACTCTGCACTTGCTGCCAACTCTCATCTGCGCTCCAGTATCTGACACTGTCACTTTGATTTCATGTTCTCCTGACATATGATTGCATCAACCTAACCGATCCTGCTACTGTGGTACTGTGGGCTCCTAGTAGCCAAGTTCGATCCATGAGACCCACAATCTCTAGGATGCTGCCCAAATTTCTTCTTGGGATTAATCATGCATGTCACCCCACCTCACACCTGGTGGTATAGCTACATGCACTCCCTCTGCCCATCTAGCTTGAAATTTCTCTGCATGAGTGGTTGCTACCACTCCATGACCCTCCGTATGTGGCTGCTCCACATATTGAGGTTCATTCTTACATGCATGCAAATCCAGCTCCCTCTCAAGGGTCAATTGCATGAAATTCTCACACTTCCCAATGGTTGGAAGCTCTGTAGAAATCACATCTACATCAAGTCTATAGAAATTCTTCACACGAATCTAAATATTCTTGGCTTGTACCATGGCTATGTGTTTAAGGAACACCTTTCCTTTTTTGACTCGCGCACATTGTAATTTTCCTGCCATCGCAAAATTTTCTAACAAAAGAGCTGATTTTAAATCGACGATATCTCCCTCATTCGAGCTCTGATTCAACCGATTTTTTTTTTTTTTTCAATTTGGGTATTTTTTTGCAAGAAAGCCAAATATTCTATTTGTTTTTGAAAAATTTGCATCAAAATTTTCAGATATTCTCTGCAAACTCGCGCACTCAAATAATTCCTGCTCTCATACCATGTAGAAAATTTATAACACAGCTCTGATACCATGTAGAAAATTTACAATAAGCATGTATATCATGGATTCAATATGATCTAACAATGTACTAAAGCTAGATACTGAATCACTTCTACAAATAAATTGCAGAATTAAAAACACAATCGCTAATCACATGAACATGAAGAATGATCAATCACACACGACACATATAATTTCCCGGGGAAAGCTTGCTGCTCAAAACCCCACTATATTATTTTGTATATTCCACAAAGAATCATGAAATAATTACATACAAATCTTCTCACAAGAGCCCTCCTGTATTCAGCTAATTGTCTCACACTGATCCAGACAAAATTGGGCCAATACTCATCCAATTCTCAGCTTGTCTTCAACCTGCCTTTCTCATGCAATCCATGAGGAATGCAATCCTTATTCACAAGGAATTCCAACCTTCCTACATTGCGCTGAGTATCATGGGCATCCTGTGGTGTTTTAACTACACCTGGGTAGCTTGCTAAAATCACAACTGATATTTACACTTCCCTTTCACCTAGATCTCAATCGGGTCTCCACTGGAACTGACATGCATGCAACTAATAATAGTAAATCCTCAGTTGCATGTGAGATCACTAATTGTGAATTAATTAATATTTAATTCACTTGATCTATCACTAGTGTATCAAATAATTACAACTAGCACAACTGAGTTTAACTCACTTAACTGAGTTAAACTATTTACAACTTGCATTAACTAATGCACCACTGCACTTTGAACTTTGTTACAACTAGAGTTACTCTCCATGCCTCACCAACTACCTCTAACTCGAAATCCACTAGATAACTTAATTTATAACTTTCAGTTATCTCATTCAAGTCCACATTGAGAATATATTATAGTTTAATGTCCATCTTAATTAAGGGATAACTAAAATAGACATGCACCAAAATAACCCTGTGGGCCCCACCCTAGTGTAGGTGCTTAATGCACTAGGTGTGGGTGCTGAATGTTGTTTCCAGATGCCAATTTCACTTTTTCTTGTTGCAAACTTCAACACTCCCTCTCAACAAGAAAGGAATATCCTTGCATGCTACATGCACCTCATGCATGCGACATGCAACTCCATGCATGCGGCATGCAACCCTTGCATGCAACACTTCTCTAGTGTTTCTTGCACATGCAACCTTCGTATGCAACACTTTCGAAACTGAATAGCCTCCAAAAAACTGAATCAGTATAATGCATTTTTCATAAAAATCTTCTGACTTTAGCTAGCTACTGCACATGTCTATTGGATTCTCTGCGCTGCTGACATCTGCATCCATGCACTTTGTACTTGCTACCAACTCTGATCCGCGCTCTAGTATCCGACACTGTCACTTTGATTTCATGTCCTCCTGACATCTGACTGCATCAATCTAACTAATCCTGCTACTGCTTTATTGTGGGATCCTCGTAGCTAGGTTCAATCCATGAGACCCACAATCTCTAGGATCCTGCCCAAATTTATTCTTGTGATTAATCATGCATGTCGCCCCACCTCACACTTGGTGGTATAGCTGCATGCACTCCCTTTGCCCATCTAGCTCGAAATTTTTCTGCATGAGTGGTTGCTACCACTCCATGATCCTCTGCATGTGACTGCTCCACATATTGAGGTTCATTCTTACCTGCATGCAAATCTAGATCCCTCTCAAGGGCCAATTGCATGGCTTTCTCACACTTCCCAATGGTTGGAAGCTCTTACACGAATCCAAATATTCTTGTCTTTTCCCATGGCTATGTGTTTAAGGAACATCTTTCCTTTTCTGACTCGCGCACATTGTAATTTTCCCGCCATTGCAAAATTTTCTAACAAAAGAGCTGATTTTAAATCAACGATATCTCCCTCATCTGAGCTCCGAATCGACCGATTGTTTTTTTCAATTTGGGTATTTTTTCGCAAGGAATCCAAATATTCTATTTGTTTTTGAAAAAAATTCATGAAAATTTTCATATATTCTCTGCAAACTCACGCACCCAAATAATTCATGCTCTCATACCATGTAGAAAATTTATAACACATCTTTGATACCATGTAGAAAATTTACAGCAAGCAAGTATATCATGGATTCAATCTGATATATAAAGGTACTAAAGCTAGATACTGAATCACTTCTACAAATCAATTGCAGAATTAAAAATACAATCGCTAATCACATGAACATGAAGAAAGATCAATCACACACAACACAGATAATTTCCCATGAAAAGATTGCTGCTCAAAACCCCACTATATTATATTGTATATTCCACAAGGAATCATGAAACAATTGCATACAACTCTTCTCACAAGATCCCTCCTGTATTCAACTAATTGTCTCACACTGATCTAAACAAAATCAAGCCAATACTCAGCCAATTCTCAACCTGCCTTGCTCAGGCAATTCATGAGGAATGCAATCCTTATTCACAAGGAATTATAGCCTTCTAATATCACAACTGATAGTTACACTTCCCTTTCACCTAGATCTCAACAGGGTCTCCACTGGAATTGACATCCATGCAACTAATAATAGTAAATCATTAGTTGCATGTGAGATCACTGATTGTGAATCAATTAATATTTAATTCACTTGATCTTTCACTAGTGTATCAAATAGTTACAACTAGCATAGCTGAGTTTAAATCACTTAACTGAGTTAAACTATTTACAACTTGCACTAACTAATGCACCACTGCACTTCGAACTCTATTACAACTAGAATTACTCTGCATGCCTCACCAATTACCTCTAGCTTGAAATCCACTAGCTAACTTAATTTATCACTTTCAGTTAACTCATTCAAGTCCACATTGAGAATAGATTACAGTTTAATGTCCATATTAATTAAGGGATAACTAAAATAGACATGCAACAAGATAACCCTGTGGGCCTCACCCTAGTGTAGGTTCTTAAAGCACTAGGTGTGGGTGCTGAATGTTGTTTCTGGATGCCAATTTCACTGTTTCTTATTGCAAACTTCAACACCTAATGGGAAACTTCCTCGGGCCATATTTGGACAAATTTTTATTGGTTTTTGTGGTTGACATCTTGGTTTACTAAAAAACTAGAGAAGATCATGAAGGGCTTCCAAAAGTAGTATTGTAATTTCCGAGGTGTTGACGTTGTAACTAGGTTCGATCTTCATAAATGTATTTTATCTTTGATGAATTTATTATATCTTATGAAAAGAAAATTCGTTTGCATAATGTCCCATTTGGAAATTTATAAGAAAAGAAATTTGAATTTTTAGTGTCTCCAATTTTCCAAGTCATCTTGCATAAAAGATGTGTCCTTTTGGATGAAGGAATAAATGTATATTGGCACATATCCTCCACCATTTGGAAATAAATTTGGTTCTCATATGTGGAGGAATAATTTAGATGTCTGAGGCATATATTTATGTGGTATAAGAACTTATTAAGGCACCATATTATTTGTGAAGCGCAAGCTAAAGGAGGATTATAATATTTGTGAAGTGTAAGCTACATGAGGGATGTAATTTCTGTGTAATGCGAGCTGCAGAAAAACTACTATCTGTGTGGGACAAGGCATCTAAAGGATAGGAAGGTGGAATCTTGTAACTAGACTCATTGATAGAATTGTGACAGAGTTTGGGCTAAAGGAGGGATGAATTGGCACTTGGAACACTGGTTAGTTTGACTTGGATTTTTCCTATTAACTAAAGTTCTATATGGAAAGGATTGCTAGGTTTTCCCTTGGCCTCTGACCTAATTTATGGTGTCTCTTGTATTTTTATTTGTATACTTTCTTGATGACCTAATGAACGAAGTAAATGATAAATGAAAAACATATACTAATAAGTCACAAGTAATTATGATGAGAAGAAATTCAAGCTTGTACTCGAATTTCAACATGAGGGAGCATAAGCTATATGCCAATCTCAAAAAATGCAAATTCTTCCAAACACAAGTTTAATAATTTGGGCATGTAATTTCAAAGGAGTGTTTATATATCACGAAAAGATCAAATCCATAATTGAGTGGCCTACTATGTGGAATGTCACAAAGGTTATACTCTTCATGGAATTGGCTGGATATTACCATTTGTTCATTCAAAAATTTTAAAATATTGGGAATCTAACCAAAAAATTATAGAGGAAATGAGTCAAATTTAAATGAAAATCAGAGTGCATTCATTTTTTAGCAGCTTAATATATTACTCATATGTGCACCTATTTTGAAAATAACAAACCCACAAAAAGAATTTATGGTTTGTACAAATGATTATAAGGAAGGAATAGATGGGGTTAATATGGAAGAATGGCATGTGATTTTTTAAGAGTCGAGGAAATTAAATGAACATGAGAAGAAATATGTTATTCACAACTTAGAGCTTGCAATGATAATGCACACTTTGAAAATGTGGAGGCACTACTTACTTGGGAGAAAGTTTGTGTTGATGTCAAACCATGGAGGGATAAGATACTTGTCAGACCAACCCAAGTTAAATGTTATACAAGCCAGATGGTTGGATTTGATCAATGAATTAAATTTTGAGATAAAACACATTAAATGAAAGGAAAATAAGGTAGCATATGCACTTAGTAGAAGTTCGCAAGTGACCCATTTGGAATTCGTGAGAATTTGTGAATTTGACATCAAGGAAGGGGTCAACGAGGCTTTGCTTCATGATGAGAAATACTAACATGTGAAGGAATGTTTGAAAAAGGAACCAAAGGGATCAATAAGAAAGAAATACAACTCACTGATGATGGTATGTTGTTGTTCAAAGGAAAAAAATATGTGCCTAGTGTAGACAACTTAAGGAATTTCATCATGGATAAGTTTCATAAGAGAACTTATGTTATCCTAGTTATTAGAAAATGATAACACTCATAAATCAAATGCATTATTGGAAAGGATAGAAGAAGGAATTTGCTGAATACATTTTCAAGTTCCTGAAATGACAATAAGTCAAAGTAGTATGCAGGAATCTAGTAGGATTGCTACAACCAATCCCAATTCTCGAGTTGAAATGAAAATTCATATCCATGGAATTCATTACAAGATTACCAAAAAAAAACATCATGGTGCCATTATGGTGGTAGTGGACACGTTGAGTAAAGTAGTCCACTTTGTAACTGTTAAGTCAACCCATAAGGCCATTGACATAGCTCATATATTCATGAAGTAAATATTTAGATTGCATGGTGTACCTAAGAAAATCATCTCAGATTGGGATGCCAAGTTCACTTCCAGTTTTTGGAAGGAATTATTTGTTGGTTTTGGAACCTAATTAGCTTTTAGTACCACATATCATCCTTAGAAAAATTTCCAAATGAAAAGATTAAACATAATTCTAGGAGACATGCTAAGGGTGTATGTCATGCATCAACTAAAGAAGTGGGAAAATTTCCTAGTATTAGTGGATTTTTCCTAGAATAATGGGTATTAGGAGACACTAAAGATGAGTCCTTTTGAGGCACTGTTTGGTAGAAAATGTAATACTCCTATTAGTTGGGATGACCTAATGAACAAAGTGTTTCTTAGTTCTAACATTATAAAATAAATGGAGCAAGAAGTAATCAAGATCATGGAGAAATTTAAAGCAACCTAGGATATGGAAGAGAGTTATGCGGACCGACAAACAATGCACAAATAATTCCAGTTGGGAGAACATACTTACACTTCAAACTAAGGAAGAGCTCACTGAAAATGGGGTCTTGTGCCAATTTGGCACCTTGATTTTGTGGACCATTTTAGATTTTGGAAAGAGTGGGACCAGTGGTTCATAGATTGGATTTACAACCCACAGTGAAAACATATGATGTTTTTCACATTCATTTACTTAAGAATTATGTACATGATACTATTCATATTGTTGAATGGTTTGCGATATAGGTGGAACTCGAGAGAGAGTTCCAACTAGAACCACTGTGCATCTTGGACTAGAGGTAGACTACGCTCCAGGATTGAGTAATGGAGTAGGTCAAGGTGAAGTAGAAGTACTTTGGTCCCTATGAGGCCATCTGAGAGATGGGAAAACAAATAAGGTTATTATACATGTTTTTTGTTAATGATTAAGTGAATGCAAGAGTTGTAATTATAAAGCTCAACTTTTTTCTTTTGCTTTCTGGTTATAGAAACACCAAGGATGGTGTCTCCTTAAGTGGGTGGGGTTCTTGGTAGCCCCCCTTTCTACCCCCTATTTTTGTATATGTGGTGATAACTGTAAAGACTAGTGTGGAAAACATGAATGGTTGAGACAAATCTTGTAAAAAATTCAAGTATTAAACTGTTTTTTGGAAAATAACAAAAATATGAAATGTTGGCTTGTAGAGAGGGACACACGGATCCAATTCTAAGGGATTTTTACCAAGCCACCACCTAAATGATCCGGATTTATGCAGGAACACAACAAAATATAGATATAACCATAAACACAGAGATGTAGTGGAAATAATGCTTCATTTTATTAATAAACAAATGACTGAAATAGGCTTACAAAAATAATGGAAACTAGATAGGGCGTTGGTTTCTTATCTCTGAGAAGAGATGTGGCAGGCGTAGGCCTCTAAGATGTGTTATATTGAGGCTCCAAGGCCTATTACAGACATAATGGAAATAGATGAGCTAGGGTACTAGCAGAGCTTATCTCTGAGAAGAGATATGTCGGCTACCAGCCCTTGAACTGTGTTACAATGAGGCTCGAAGGCCTATTTATTTTTGAGAAACACTGTAAAACCTAAAAGTTCCAAAACCTAACCCTAGGAGATGAAGCGAAAAAACTGTGGGCCCCGTTTGGGTAAATTAGCGTTTCAAATTCCCGGGGATGTAACTTTGGCATTCAATCTCTGTTTGAAGCGCTCAATAGCTCGTTAGAAAGATCTGTCCGAGGAATAAAAATTTTGGTGTGAGCAACAGGGGTCCATGAGTTGCTCCCAGTTTTCCCAAAAAACGTTGTTTAGGGCCTCAAAACAACTCCGGAAGTTCAGGACCCGAAAAACTGCTAAATATAGTAAGTTGTGCTGCAACTTGAAAACTAAAATAACTGATGGTGGGGGTTCAAATGGAATAGGTGGGTGGCCATCGATATCAACCTGGATCATTAATGTCCCAAAATGGCTCCAGGCATGCAAGACCCGAAAACCTGCTAAAAATAATAAGTTGCTGGAAGTAGAGAACTAAAAGATTTGATGGTGCGGGTCCAAATGGAATAGGTGGGTGGCCACCGATACCCACCTGGATCACTAACACATGGAATAGATATGATTGGGTAAGAGGAAATTACCACGTTTCTTTGATTCACCAATGCGAGGGAAGGAGAAGTGGGAAGTCTCTCAAAATACGAGGAGGCGCAAGGAAAATGAAGAGTGAGAAGTAAAATAGAGCATGATGATGAGGAGAGGGACATCAACAGAGAAATAATTTGAGTAACATTGAGAAGTGGAGAAATAATCTAGGGAACATTTAACATGGAGCATGGAAGGAATATTGGAGATGCAATTGAGCTCAACACTTTGAAAGTTTTGAGTGTTTTCTCCTTTATTGACGTGTTAAGCGACTAGATTGTGGTGTCAGAGCCTGAATGTCAAATGGGAGTCTTAAAGGGGGATTGAACTATGAGTACTTGTTGAAAAAGTTGATAAACCACTAAGTGCTTGCTAAAAAGGTTGATAAACCATGTAGTGCTTTGGGTGCTTTCTTTAAGGCCGATAAACCATTAGGTAGGGTAGTTGAACCAATGTGGTGCTTTCCAGGAAGGCTGATAAACCACCTGGACAGTGGTCCATGAGCTCTTGCATTAATTACCTTGAAAATAAAACTAATAAAACATCTAGATAGTAGATTCAGACTCTTGGAATTGAGTAATATCCTAGTTGAGCCTTCGGTGAATTCCATGAGCGTGCATCCTCTTAGAATTTTGATCTGGGTTGGGGGTGGTCAGCTACAAGAAATATTGTGGAGTAGCTGGCCTATGGTTGGGTGGAGTTTTGAAGTCCCTCCTTCAGTTTCTATCCATTTCAATTTATTTAGATAAGTATAATTACTTATGCATA
Organism: Pinus albicaulis; assembly: GCA_034641835.2. Lineage (NCBI taxonomy): Eukaryota > Viridiplantae > Streptophyta > Pinopsida > Pinales > Pinaceae > Pinus > Pinus albicaulis. The sequence continues at coordinate 819,793,415 of CM076575.1, forward strand.
AATGAATTATCAATGATGAAATTGCCTGATATGTTATTGACAATTTATCGATCAACACTACTCATGGAAGGTTGTTGGATTTATTACATGTTAACGATGAATGGATTTCCTTATATGTCATTATGGTTATGTGAAATTTTTCTATTATGTGATGGTTATCATTCATCATGAAATGCAAGGTTACTTATATGAATATATCTGGTTGAATGAGATTTTTGCTGCTAACTTGTTATTGCAAGTGTTTCCAACTATCTGACATGTTTATTGACTTAATGGTTGATTTATATACATAATATTGTATCCTATCTCTTGTGTTTTATGTTAAATGAGGATTCATTTAAGTGTTGTTAGTCACTTGGTTTAAGAGTGAGGTGAAGGTTATATGGTTTATGCACTCTTGTATATTCTTGTGATATCATGAGTTTCACTGATTAAAGCCTATTCTGAAGCTATCCTGGGAAATTTGGATTTTTCATGCTGATGTCTGTTGGCGTTGGAATCAACACTTGGATTTTTACAAGCGCTTGACCAGACACATCTTAAGCTCAAATGATTTTCTTATAATTTTATTGAGTTTTTTGGAAAGTGGTTGAAACTCACACACATTGAAAAGGATTTTGAGTAAAAAAGAATCTCTCACACATATGAGGGAATTGGTGTATGATGTGGTAGAAAAATTGATTTTGTAGCCTGATGGTTAGAAGAATGGAAGATAAATAGTGGATATGTAAAAAAAAAGCCCACTGCTAAGAGGAAAAGGTGACACAAATTCCAGATCTGAAATGTATAGTGAAAGAATGATTTTAAAAGACTTACAAGAGTCCCACTTTACATTTAAAGAATCCCATTACAAGGAATGCTTCTGACTAACATGAAACCATGAATCAAGAATGCTTGGTGAATCAAGACTGAAAAAAATAGATTAACATGCATGCTAGATCAAAATACTTATAAAAACATGAAACAATGTTTAATTCCATCTACAGGAATGCTTATGAACAATATTAAATTCATAATGAATCAAGAAAGCTTGGAACAAGACTTACAAAAACATATACATATGTCTTGGAGGTTCCTAAGACTTATAAAAACATAAGATAGAAATTTTATGATAAATCTGGAAAGACAGATAAAGTATGTAAAAAAATAAGGGAAACCATAACACACACCCCACAATTCGTGAGTCCTCAAGAGTGCATATGGATATATATTATTAACTCAAAAATATTCAACACAATATACAATAATTTGAACAACCAAACCCCCTTTCTTCCTCTGTCTTCTGTCTATTATAGTTTTACAATATATTTTCCAGCAAGGCTTAGACCTTCGAATTCATTTCATAATAACTTAATAGAAAAAAGATAAGGATAAAAAGTAGATTTTCTGCTATTTTTAGCCATTTACAATCCTAACAGAACTCTGATGGAATTAATCATATTAACAAACTGCCATTGAGACTTTAAGAAGATAATATTATTTTTTGATAGGTGTCAAATTTTTAAAATCTTTGCTGTCGGATTTTCTGTAAACCTGTGATTGTTCCTTGAATGTTGCATGATGCGTTGTGGAAATGTTTTGGTGCTAAGAGCAATGATAGAAATATGTTTTAGAGAGAATTTTCCGCTATTCGTTTCCTTTGGTTTCTTGTTTGTTGCGATAAGATTTCAAAATAAACGTGGAAATAGTGTTGGAGTGGAAAAACCCATATAGATAGGTTTCAAACAAAAGGACCAGGCACGTGAAAGATATGAGAAGGAGACACGTTGAATTGTGGGCCAGTAGGATAAATAAAGGAGGAGCGAGAAATATGGAGGTTAAGAAAGTTATGGAGGTGGATTGAAAGAGATAGCGAGATTTCATTTTATTAGTGGGAGAGATTGTTAAATAAATGATGAGCGGGAGGAGAAAAACCCTTTATACATATAACGCAATCACAGATCAGGGTCGAAACATTTAAACATAAGGCACAAGTAGGAGGGAATGCGATTTGTAATGGGGGTGATGACATGGCAAGGAAGTGGGGTCGCCTGAAAATCGCAATCGGGAGTTCAGTAGTTTGTTATTATAAGAAACGGGGATCAAGGTTGCGATTTGCGAAGTGCGATATCGCAAATCGCAAGGTCAAAGATTATCATAGGTCAAACTTCATATCTCAAATTGCAATCAGGAGTTTTGTTAAGAGAAATGGGAGGTAAATGTTAAAACTTGCGAAGGGCGACATTAGGGGAATTTTAAGGTCTAAAATGGGCCTCCTAAGAAAAATGTACAACAAAAATAAACTTTATGAGAACCAATAGGATTCAAGATGATGATGTCAACCATGGGGGATGATTCACCATTTTTAAGTAAAAGGGTAAAAACATTAAAAAATAATAAAATAATAAAACTGTTTTTTCAACTCGTATTTTGAACTTATCTCCAGAAGTTTTTACTCAAATTTCAAGGGGGAGTAATCATTGAATGAAAAAATTAATTCCTCATCCAATGAGTACCCATGTTGCATAATTTTGATAGACCCTGCTGCACAAAAATGAGAAATACATGAAAAAACGTGATTGAAATCACGTTTTTCATGCATTCCTCATTTTTCATGTAGAAATATCCATCAAAAGTACGCAACATGGGTACTTCTTGGATGAGGAATTAAATTTTGGATCCAACGAGTACTCACTCTCGAAATTTGAGTAAAAACTTTGGTTGATAAGTTGAAAATATGAGTTGAAAAAGTAGTTTTTTCTTTTTTTCCCTTTAAAATTTGATGATGTAATCAAATATTACTTTATTATTTCCACTACTATTTTATAATTTCCTTAGGAGGCCCATTTTAGACCTCAAAATTCCCCTAATGTGTGCGATAAGCGGAGGGTGACGTGACATGAAAAACAGTGGGGACCATTTACATCGCAATCGGGGAATCAAGAGTTTGCTATTGTGAGGAATGAGAGTTAAAAGTTAAAACTCGCGAAGTGTGATGTGCGATGAGACGAGCATTGACGTGGTATGATAGACGGCAGGTCCACCCACAAATCGAAAATTGGAATTTTTTTATGAGAAATGGGAGGTAAATGTTAAAATTCACGAAGTGTGATGTGTGATGAGACAAGAGTTGACGTGGCAGGGAAAGGTCTCAATTTAATATTGTAATCAGGGGTTTTGCAGGAGACGACAATTGTAAAATAATGAAAGTTAAAACTGCAATAAGTCGATTGCGATGAAAGGGTAAGGAGTCCAAAATGATTAAGTGCCGTAAGTTATATGATATTACAAAGGTTTGCTGTGGTGCGGTTGGAGCTGCTTTTTAACTATAAAAATGGATTTTAATAGTTAAAAAGGGGTTTCGAAGGAAATGAAACGCTAGACTTTGGGTTTTTGGAAAAATGAAAGGAAAATAAAATAAAGGAAAATGAAATGAACGAAGGTAGAAATGAAATTTTCTCACCACTACACTTTGATAGTGACACTTTCATCTTACAACTGAACTGAAAAGGAGGATTGATTCCTTGTATAATGATGACTAGACTTTGAAAATCTTTGAAAAATTGCAGTTCTAACAACATCGATGCTCCCAAATATTTCTTGGGGACCCACTCTACTTTATTACTAATCAAGGCTATGGATCAACTTTTATTCATGCATAATGCAATGTTGTTAGTACTTTTCTTAAATCCTCACATGAGTCAAAAAATGATGCACAATCCCTCAAATTTTATTTAGCCTTGACACCTTGCTTAACTTATGAACCTTGTGACCATATCTATTGACCGAGTTCACGAGATCTTGGATTTCATCTATCGAGATTTCCTTCGTATTTTAAAATTTTCCCTTCCTGTTTCCCTGAAGTCCAGAAAAGAAACATAACAATTGGTAAGAAATTTATTGTCTATGGGGCTATCAACTAAAAAAAACTCCCACCATTTATCAATGCTTGTAAATTTTCACACATCCTCGGCGGGGTGGTGGTGGTATAAAAAATTGCAACTAACGAGAATGTTTCTGTCTGTCAGACCGTTTAGTTGATGTGACTGCATAACGCTTGTCACCCAAGCACTTATCCACACTCCTAGTTCTTTAGTGACTTATTGTAGGTGGTGGCCGCAAACGAAATGACTATTGACAAGAATAATTCTATCTATTGAGGTTGTTAGTTGAGGGAACCCCTACCACTGCTAATTTCCCACCGCCCAATTTTGAAATTTTATTAGTAATGAGAGGATAGTCACACTGGTATGGTATGACGTGGGTCTGTAGAAGCCACCAGAATTGGGATATGAGCCAAAGTGTGTTCAACAGGGATAGCCCTGTAAGAACATAAGGGTAGTACCTTGTGGTACCTGCGCCTGGGATGATGTGGTGGTACCATGTTGTCGTGGATCCACGCATAAGTTGAAGTGGAAGTTCCACATGGAAGCCACATGGAAAATATATGCTGATGTGGCTTAGAGTGATTGGATAAAATTCAAAGAGAGATAAATTTCAATCCGGGAGTTGGATTGAGATAAATTTATATGAATAGAAATATCTTGACGAGTTGGATGTTATGGTTGTATCCTAATTTGATTCCACAAACTTTGACAAAGGATTTTTTTGTAACCCCATCTTCATAATAGACCTTGGAGGTCAGGTTAATTCAATAAGTAACACTTTCCAGAGGCTAAGATATTATAAGGGGGTGGGAGGGAATGTTACAATCAAGGTCCTTGGATGAATAGGGTGAAAGACTAGGATTCTTCTCTTGGATGCCCTAACGACTTCTTCACATGCAATATTTATGGTAAAGGGAATGTATACACCAAGTTCCCTTGATGGATTATTATAAAAAAAAAATTACATATCATATAGAAAATATTTCAAGAAGATATTACACTTTTTAATTCGGCATAAATAGAGACCTTAATTCCAACACTACTACATATGGGCGAAAAAATCAACAGTTTACTCTGAAAGTACTAATCAAATCGACCGTAATGTCCAATTTTTTTTTTTTTAATATCATTTGTGTTTTTTTAAAAATGTTGTTGAACAATGTCAGATATATGACACAAAACATAAATGTGTCAAATATCCAACACATTCACTTTTTATCTGACAAATTTTCTTGATATCTGACACCTTATTACGTCAAATACCCGACAGGTATTCGACATACATTGGATTTCTGACGTTTTACAAGGTTGGCCATGACACTATCGAAATACTGATGTTTGATGCGGTCAATTTTTTTAACCATTATACAATTTCTCCCCATAATCTGCAAACGTTAGGAATCCGACATAAAAATTATATATAAGGGTTATTTTTTGTTTAGGAATAATTTATTAATTGCATTATAAATAGTTAAACTATGGTTGATTTTTGAATATCATCAATATTAAAAGTTTGGTAAGGAAAAATTGGTGATGGAAAATATTATTTCCCTTGTACCAAATTGAGGGGCTACAAGAGGAGACTTTTAATAAAAACAATTAGAAAACATTGTAGAGAATTTGGTCACCTTGAAGGCGGGCATGCATATTGTTCATTAATAAGTTATTCATCATATGTTTTATATTTCATATTATTTTTATATATTAGGGGTTTATGGTTTAAGGAGTTTAGGGTTAGGGATTAAGGGGTTAGGAAGTCTTAGAGGTTAACAATTTAGGGGCTTACGGGGTAAGGGGTTTCAAGGATTAATTGGGTTAAGGTGTTAAGAATTAGGCGATAGGATCTAAGGGGTTAGGGATTAAAGGTTTAGAGGTTATCTAGGGGTGGGTTAATGGTGTGTGTGTGTGTGTGTGTATGAGAGAGAGAGAGAGAGAGAGAGAGATTTAAGTGAATGTAAAATTAAAATTTTTAAATTTTTTAAAATATATTTAATAAAATACACATTACAAGACACATTTTCTTAAATAATAAAAAATTATTATTTTAATAATATATATATATATATTCACACCATGTTCCCGAACAAATGCTTGTATCACAACCACGCCATCATGATCCATGATCGGTACCCTAGGGTGTTGTTTCTTTGTAATTACAAGAAAGCAAATAATATTAGTATATATAACAAATATTTAAATGATACAAACGTTTAAAAATAAATATATTTGTGTGTGAATTATATATATATTTTAATTTATTTATATAATTTAAATTTATAACTTTTTATTAATAAATATTAAATTTGAAACAATATCAATATCAACCAAAAAATTTGCCTTAAATGTATCATAAAATTACGTCTTTAAAAATCTTAAAATATTCAAATTATAAAAAAATAAACTTCAAATTATAAGTTAGGGTTTGTGGTTAATAGGTTAAGGGGTTAGGGGTTAATAGGTTAAGGTTTACATGAGGTTTAGGGGTTTTAGGGCCTAGGGGATTTAGAGGATAATGGGGTTTTAGGGAGTAAAGGTTAGGGGTTTATGGTTTAAGGGGTTTAGTGTTAGGGATTAAGGTGTTAAGCAATGGGTAAGGGGTTAACAGTTTATGGGCTTAGGGGGTAAGGGGTTATTACTAAAGGGTTTAGGTTGAATGGTTTAGGTGTTAAGGGTCAGGGGGGGCTTAGGGGTTAGGGGTTTATGGGCTTAATTAGGGGGAGTGGGATTAATGTGTTAAGGATAAAAGGGTATTATAGGGTCTAAGGGGTTAGGGGTTATGCCAAATTAAAGGGTTAGGGCCAGTTAATGTTTTAGAGGTTAGGGGTGGGTTAAAAACTAAGGATTAGAGGGAAAGTTTCCATCAACGTAAAATCCTATGTGGTCACCAAGTGAAATCAAGGAAAAATATGACATAATGATGAGGGAAAAATAAGAATAGGTTATTTTTGTTGGTTCTGAATATATATCTCACAAAGTGTCTCTTTATACATGTCTAGAAAAGTAACATTTTTCCTAAATTGTTACAACATATTCCATAAACATCTTGATAAATTGCACAAGCTTCATTATTGATTTGTTGTTTTTGTTTCTTTCTCTCACCTAAACTAATTTCTCCATATAGAATACCAAATCCTAAGTACCCCTAACACTTGGATTCTAATAACCTCTTAAGCACTAATGCATTAACCCCTAATCCCTTAGATCCGAACCCCTTATAAATTAAACCATGGTCTCCAATTAGTTGAGTTGGGGAAAGTTTCCATCCACGCCAAACTTGTGGTCTCTAAGTAAGATATAGAAGTAATATGACAAAATGATGAAGGTAGAATAAGAATAGGTTGTTTTTCTGGTTTTGAGTATATATCTCACAAAGTGTCTCTCTTTCTACATGTCAAGAAAACTAGCAATTTTCCTATATTTTTCAACATATTCATAAACATAGAAATTACAAAAGCTTTATCATTTATATGTTGTCTTTGTTTCTCAGTCTCACTTAATTTGTCTTTGTTTTCATATTGTATTTTTAAACATTTGTATCAATTAAATATTTGTTATATATACTAATATTACTTGCTTGTTTGTAATTACAAAGAAACAATGCCCTAGGGTATCGACCATGGATCATGATGGCGTGGCTGTGATACACCAATTTGTTCAGGAACATGGTGTGAATATTGAAGATCAAGTTAATGATCGTATGGAAGAAGATGATGATGCTAATAACATAGTTGACGAAGAGGGGACAAATATATTGATCCAGGAGATATTTAATAATGTTGGAATGGATGATGACGACGACTAGCTAGATGGTGTTTTTTATAGACCTATAATTGAGAAGGAAACAAAACTTCTCTATGTAGGCTCTAAAACATGTCTTCTCTCTATTATATTGCTACTAGTTAACTTAAAGGTTATGATGGTTTGTTAGAAACTTATTTCACACAACTCCTAAGGTATGTAATATATTTAGTGACATTTAGTACATGATGATACATGTTTTCTTTTTCCCTCTATTTTTATTGTTAGTTGGTCATCTGTAAAATTTGGATGCAATATGTACAATTTATTTTTTTTACATTAAGAAATACTGTTTTTTTAATCATGTTGTATATTTTTAAGTGAATTTTTGTTACCATCGTCAAATGTTGTACCTCACACTTTGAGATTTACATGCCATTATTAAAATATTGGAATGGAGTATCAAGTTATTCATGCATGTCTTGATGATCATATTATGTATTATGGAGAAAATGCGTTGAAAGAAGAATATTCGAAATTTCAAATTAGTAGATATCAAACTGATCAAGCAACAAAAATTTTTCCTCACAATTAGGTTCTTTGTTATATTCCGATAATTCCACACTTGTGGTGATTGTTCAGGTGCAAAAGAATAACACCGTTTATGGATTACCATCAAAGAATACGTAAATATGGTGTTCTTCAAATTCCTATAGATCAATTTTAATTTAATAATATAGAGGAAATATGGCCGCATTTTAAAGATGAACCTCGTAAAATTAGGCTTTCATTGGCAGCTAACAATGTGAATCCATTTGGAGCACTCATATCTGCATACCCAGTGTGGCTTGTTTTTATTATCAACAATAACATTCCTCCATGAATGTCAATAAAGAGGAAGCACACAATGTTGGCAATGATTGTTCCAAGTAGTTTTTTAGAATACTTTTTTTCAACATGGTAACACCTCATTTGTCTTGTTTGTTTCACAAATATTTCTTATATGTTTGATATTTTTTTATTTACCAACATATGTAGTATTTTGTACTTTATGTTCAATCTATTAGGTAAGTGCCAAGTCAAATATATGAATATATATATTGAGCCTTTTATCGAAGAGTTACTAGAGTTATGGAAGGGTATCACTATGTATGATATATCTATACTAGTAGGAGCACAAAGTGAATTTCAATTCCATGCAATGCTTGTATAAAAAATTCATGATGCCCAAGGGTTAACACATTTTTGTGGTATGTTATAATATTACACTGCACTTTAATAGTGCTTTATTTTTTGAAGTTCATGTCATGAATCATTTTTAAATAACATACTTCAAATAATTGGTATATAATTTAATCCATCTCTTGCAGATATTCAAACAAAGGTAAATTTGCATGCCTAGTTTGTGGTCCTAAGATGAAATCTTGTCGTTCTAGAAGTTTAGGAAATGTTTTTGATGAGTATAGGCACTTCCTCTCTAAGAACAATAGGTATGGAAGTACTAAAAAATAGATTTTAAATGGGAAAGAAGAAACTGGATTAAAACCGCGAAGAATGACACCTTGTCTATGGAAATTGAAATATAATATAATTATTCATCAAGGTATGGATTGATAAATCGTCTATAAATCATACATCAAATGTTTGGAATATTTATATTTTTATTGCATTTTGTTCATAGTAATAATTGACAAAAAATGTTGTAATATGTTTAATTATGCTTCACCTTGAAGGTCATGACTATGAAGGTAGTAATAATGGGGTGCTTCTAGAAGGAATGAAACGTTATCCCATACAATTCAGTAGGCTCCCCTAATATTGCACCTAAAAATTGTTTAATTGTTTGATACCGCACATTGGGAAGAATGTAACAAAAACATTATGGTGAATCTTAGATTGGAAGGAGTGGCAAAGAAAAAATTGCTAAGATTTGTAATGACATTGAGGAGGCCAATCATGTAATGCAAACTTTGATTCATTCAAATAACGATGGAGACCAAAATATAAGCACCCTTCCATGGTTATTTACAGAGACACAAAGAAAGGATGAAAAATAGGTCATTGAAAAAATAAATTTCCCACTAGTTTTTCTTCAAACTTAAAGAATATCTTAGCAAAAAAAAAGTGAATTAGATGGGGTAAAAACCCATGATTGACATACCTTGATTAAGGTAACTATTTTGGTGTATATATTTGTATATTGGTGAAACATCTTGTTAGTTTTTTTCTTCTACTAGTTTAGGAATAAATAGCCATTATTTTATTTTATTAAAATATGTTCTACCTCTATCTCTCCCAAACTACTTTGACAACAATGTCAAAAAATTTATATATCAACTTGAAAAATACGTGAGGTAGGTGACGATTTATATGCAAAGTGTAGTTTATTTTTTTCATTTTGTCACACAATTTATATTGACTACATGTGTTTTACTTTTAATGTACTTGTATATAATTTTTTGTTGAAACCTACGATTTTTTTGCATCAACTGTAGATGGTTGTCATCTAAAGATATCTATAGATAAGAAATAAAGTATTGGAGGATACAAATTACTAGTCTAGTATGTGAAATGAAAAGGTATTCACTTCCAACATTTTTCAATGCACAAGAACACTAACTCATATAACTAGTTGAGGAGATTGAAAAGTGTGGACCTGTATGCACAAGGTCAATGTGGATGCATGGTTGAGAGACACTTGAAATAATTTAAGGATTTTGTTATACAAAGAGAACTTCCTAAGGGTTATATGGTAGATGGATATATGGTATATAAAACCATGGTTTATATTACTCAATATATTCCTAAATTCGCTACAAGTATTAATGCAGATTTCATTTGGGATGTTAACTCCATCAACAAATTTGAAGGGGAGCACCTATTGGGGAAAGGTAGAATGAGGAAAATGACATGTAAGTAGATGGTGGATATTTATAACACATTTTAGTTTTTTCTTTTATGTACATCGTATTTATTTAATTTTTATTCTTCCTACATAATCCATTATTATCAAGGTATACCATGGTACCTAATCATATGTGAATTGTTTTAATTTAATATAGTTGGATGAGAGTGGGATGAAATACATTTTTACATTGCAAAAAATCTTGATTGGATGAAGATATAAATTAAATGATGTAAACAATCTAATTATGGTAACTTATCATGGCATGGTGTCGTTTCATTGGTAAAAAAAAACTACACGTGAAAGAGATACCAATATTACAAAGAGGGAAATTGATTTAGAAAATGGTTAAAATATAAACTGGAAAGCATATACACCCATATTATCTAGTTTTTTTCAATATTATAATGATGTATATGGCATGCATTTTTTATTTATTTGCATAATTTCCAGGTATAAATATGTTTATCAATTGAAAATATGTTTTTTACGTGCATGACATATTTCATTTGAAGCACTACAAGGCTATGTGGTGTAGCGATCGTAAATTTTGCATCGAAAATATGGATGAAAAGATGAAAATTTATAACAATGGGATTACAAAAGTATTTAAAGTTAATAATGTTTCCTTTAAGTGTTAGACATTAAAAAGTCTCTGAAAATCGATACTATGTATATTTGGAAGATATACTTTAGTGTGACTTTAAATCCTTCAAAATAGTTTTATTGGACGTCAAATTCTATAAACTACTAATGAATGAACATGATCTTGATATAATGGTTATTGAGAATTCTGATGGATTTACCATGGCTAATACAAGGAATATTGATCCAGAATCAAAGCCCTATGTTCTTCTAATCCAATGTGAGCATATATTTTAACCAGAGTCTAGGTAGAGGGGGTTGGTCATATATTGTTAGATATGATCCAAGAGGAATGCATATAAAGTATATTGTAGCAGAAGAAGATGATATGAAAGAAGAATGCAATGTAGGTGAGTATTTAGTTCATGTGTCAGACAAAGACGTTGAATAAGTTCAAGAAGGTGTTAATCGAGACAATTTTATGGATGAAGATGATATCGGCAATGTATTATTAGATGAAGAACTTGAAGAAGTCAAACCAAATGTAGGAGGAAATGTTCCTCATAATGATATAGATGATGATATGATTGGAAATGATGAAATTTATGATGATGCTAATATGGCCAATTATTTCAACATCAATTTTGAACCAGATGATACAAATGTTGATTTGGATGAAGAATAAAATTAATGATATCAAAATGTTGAAATGTATAAGGTATGTGTTTATATGTTTTCAATTGATTTGTCTTCTTTCATGTACCTTTTTGTTTCTTAGTTTGTATCTATACTTGATTCTTATTGTGTTTCTTTCAAATATTTTATAGTAGACAAATTGGGTATTAGGGAACTGAGAGTGATGTGAGGGGTGGGGAGGGGCTATATGATCTTCCACCTTCACTAGTTGCCGTTATTCAGTAGATAATATATTATTATTGAAACCGAGAGAAGCACAATAAGGATTATACCATCAACTCCAGTTGGTCGAGTAACTGTCGTTAGCGCACCTTAATTTTCTATTGAGAGGTCACAAGTTGAATTCTCTCCATGCTCTAAATGTTCAATTCACTTAACAATTAATAATAAATGGAAATTATGCTTTCATTAATATACCCCACACAAAGTGGGTTGTGAAGGGGGGCAACGTTGGAATTTTTTCGTTTTGTGCTTGTATGCAATGAAATTTGACATGGTTATAGTAGATGCACGCATTAACGGTATGGGAGGGTTTCAATATTAAAATATGACTCATAGGAAGAATTAGAAAATAAAATGGAAAATTTATAACATAAATGTCAAGGAGAATAAATTATTTATTAGTTTTTATTGTACTTATCATGGCATGCATTTATCCCCTAGGGTTAGATCAATTGGTCGAGTACCCATCGTTAAAACACCTTAATTTTCTATCAATAGGTCACAGGTTGAATTCTCTCCATGCTCTTAGGGTTAGGTAAATGTTCAATTCACTTAAAATTTATCAATTAGTGGAAATTATGCTTTCAATAATTGACCCTGAACAGAGGGGGTTGTGAATGAGGCCAACATTGAATTTTTTTTCTTCAGTTTGTGCTTGTATGCATTGAAATTTGACATGGTTATAGTAGATGCATGCTTGAAGGCATGGGAGAGTTTTAAGACTCAAATATGAATCTAAAGAAGAATTAAACAATCAAACAATAAAATTATAACATAAATGTCAAGGAGATGAAATTATTTATTACTTTTTAGTGTCCTTATCGTGGCTTATATTTATCCTTGAGGGTTAGCTCAATTGGTTGAGTCCATGTCATTAAAGCACCTTAATTTTTTATTGAGAGGACATGGATTGAATTCTATCCACACTCTCGAGGTTAAGTAATGTTAAACTCACTTAAAATTTATCAATCAGTGGAAATTATGCTTTCATTAATTGATCCTACACAAAGGGGGTTGTGAATGGGGCCAACGTTGAAATTTTTTCAGTTTGTGCTTGTATTCACTAAAATTTGACATGGTTATAGTAGATGCATTCGTTGATGGTATGGGAGGGTTTCGATACTCAAATAAAACTCACACATACAATTTAACAGTCAAACAAAAAAATTATAACATAAATGTGAAGGAGATGAAATTATTTCTTATTTTTTACTCTCCTTATCATGGTATGTATTTCACCCTGAGGCTTAGCTCAATTGGTTGAGTGCCCATCGTCAAATAACCTTAATTTTATATTGAGAGGTCACATGTTCAATTATATCAATGCTCTCGAGGTCAAGTAAATGTTCAATACAATTAACATTTAACGACCAATGGAAATTATGCTTTAATTAATTGACCTCGCACAAAGGGGGTTGTGAATGAGACCAACACTGCTTTTTTTATTATTATTATTATCAGTTTCTGCTTGCATGCACTGAAATTTGACGTGGTTATAGTAGATGCATCTGTTGATGGTATGTGAGGGTTCCAAGACTCAAAGATGACTCACATAAATAATTCAACAACCAAATGAAATTTTTTAACATAAATGTCAAGGAGATGAAACTATTTATTATTTTTTACAGTCATTATCATGGTATGTATTTAACCCTCAGGTTTAGCTCAATTGGTCGAGTACCCATCGTTAAAGCACCTTAATTAATTGTCATTGAGAGGTCATAGGTTCAATTTTCTCGAAACTCTTAGGTTCAGGTAAATTTTCAATTCACTTAACATTTAGCAATTAGTGGAATTATGCTTTAATTAATTGATCCCACATAGAGGGGGTTGTGAATGGGGCCAGTGTTGATTTTTTTTTAGTTTGTGCTTATATTCACTGAAATTTGACATGGTTATAGTAGATGCATGCATTGATGGTATGGGAGGGTTTATAGACTCAAATATGAATCACACAAAGAATTAGATAATCAAACGACAAAATTATAACATAAATGTCAAGGAGATGAATTTTTTTTTAATTTTTTCTTTCCCTTATCATGGTATGTATTTATCCCCGAGTGTTAACACAATTGGTCGAGTATCTGTCATCAAATCACCTTAATTTTCTATTGAGATGTCACGAGTTCAATTCTCTTGACACTCTCGAGGTCAAGTAAATTCTCAATTCACTTTAACTAGGAGAAATCAATGGAAAATATTCTTTAATTAATTGACCTAGAACAGAGGGGGCTGTGCATGCGGAAAACATTGTAATTGACATGGGAATGTTACCCCTATAAATATACCTTATAAGTACCAATTCTATCAAAGAGTTGGAACACTTTACTAGGAGATCAATGATGTCCATGAAGGTGAAAAATGGGAAAAGGCATAACTTCCAAGAATAATAATTCATTATCCAATTCAACTCATGGTCACTACTTTCATGCATTGAGTGTTAACATTCAATATGGATAAATGTACAAATCTCTCTCATGTGTGTCAATATAAGCATGATATGAGAGGCATATGAAAGAAATTGTATAGGAAAATCCTAAATGTCATCATTGTAACCATTTTGATCATGTGGGTCATCAAACAAAAAATATCCTCTAGTTACCCCTAGATGTGAGGGGGTAGCAAGGTATACATAAGGGTATAACCCCATAATTTATAACCATAGCACCAAAGTTTAACTTGTAACTTGGATAATGTATCAACATGGTTAACCAAATATGAAACGGTTAAGACATATTTCACACATGATTACGTGGTGTTACAAACAAAGGATAAGACATTTCCATTGCTCATCGTTCAAATCTCACTAAGGTATGCTCAAAGATGAACATATATGAGGTGCATATAGGTTATATAACCCAATGATTTATCATAGTGGGATCCTAGCTTGACTTGGATAGTGTCCCAATACAAATCACCAAGGAGATGTTGTAATGTTTAACATTTTGACTATGTCAAAATAAAATAAATATTTGAAATAAAAATATTTTTTTTCTATTTAAATTTAAAATATTAATATATATTCTATATTATATTAAATATAATATATATAATATATATGTGCATGAATATCCATTGTGTCAAGTCCATTCCAAACCATGAGAGCACCAAAGGTAGATTCCATTAAAAGCCACGAGATCACTAGAGAAGCCATTGTGTCAAGTCTATTCCAAACCACAAGAGCACCATAGCATGAGAGCATTGAGAAAGGTGTTCCATAGGTGCCATAGAATACCTAAAGACGTCAAGCCCTCTCATGCCATTTCTATGGTAATGATACCATATAATATTCTTATTATTCCTCTTCTTATTTCTATTTTCGAAGCAAAGTTGCTTCAAAATGATATTGATAATAAAATCCCTGCCCATGAACCATTTATTAGTTTTGATGTTCGATGGTATATTAGTGACTCACAATATTAATATTTGAAGGAAAACATACTCCCCAGGTTGTGACAAAATTTTTAGGTCCCTATATTACTACTGTAGTCCCTTGTTGTTGTCAGTGTAGCCCCCTTATGGTTATTATTATACCCCTGTAACCCACATATTATTATTATTGTGCCTTTACATTATTATTGTTAGGTCTGATAGGATTATATTGTGATCCCATGGACTCCTATATATAGAAAGGAGGTTTTGTCATTTGTATCATACAAGAATTTTTCATTTATGTAATGTAAAGGAGGTTTCCCCCTTGAAGTGGATTCTTTCTAAGGGGTTGATCTCTCTTTTCTTCTATTATTAGATCTGGCTTCATAACATTTGGTATCAGAGCTTTGGATTTTAGGGTTTCGCTGCTCCAAACAAGTCATCTTGGAATTTTCGATATAACTGTTTTTCTACGAAGGTTCATAAGTTGAAATTTTCACCACACGAAGCTGCAATCCTGAGGAACTTCGTGTAAAAAATTCAGATCTTGGTTCACAACATTTTCGGAGATATGATTTGTGGAAGTTAGGGTTTTTGCAGGCTCCCGAATTTCATCTAAAATAGGTGACCTTGGGAAAATCGCCATAACTCTCTCTCTAAGCATTAGATTGGAATTCAGTAAAAAGTCTCCAAAATTAAACAAACTGTAGTTTCTTTGTATCAATTTTAGAGCTGAAGTAGGAAATAGTGAAACGTGGCACGCCGTACAAGTTATCTCTACTGAATTAGTCCATAATTAGGTTATTGTGGGAAATTGGGCATAACTTTGCCTTGAAGCATCCAAATCAAGTCAGACATATGGCATTTGAAAGAAGATTAAGAGGGCTACTAAAAGACCTAATTTTAGATATTTAAGACTTGAAATAACAGAGATAATTCAGTTTCAATATCGAGCCCCTCAAAAGTAAGAAAAAAGGTGTGTATTTTTTTCAAATTGCATAAGTCTTGTTTGAAAAATCAGTTTGTGTAGGAATTTACAGGGTAGCTTCCTTATATCAAACACCAAAGGTCACCACTCATAAACAGATAAAAAACTAGTACACCAGTATATCACGTGGTTAAAACCCTCAAAGAGGGAAGCAGTCCACGACCTGAGCCAACACGACCACTTCAGGCAATATATTAATATAAAAATAAAGTTTACATATGTTTCTCTCATAAACGATTACCAAAAAAATGACCCTCTATTCTCTTTAAATAGAGATCATAGAAAAATCAGGTGTTAAGCCACATATCAAGTGTCGTTAATACTGAGGAGAGAGTGAACCGTTGGATCACTACAAATCATGACCATCGGATTACAAGTTACAAATGTACATAGTAAAGAAGCACACTTTACCTAAATCTACACTAGACCAAGTTATACTTAACTATTTCCTATGTGTCGGAATATCCTAACATCCCCCCTTAAGAACAAATTGGGATATGATTGAAGGATTTACAAAGGTGACACAAAAGGAGCCTATTTCCTATGTGTCGAAATATCCTAACATCCCCCCTTAAGAACAACTTGGGATAGGATTGAAGGATTTACAAAGGTGACACAATAGGAGAAGGAAGGAGGCATTAGAGCCTATCCCCCCTAAATGATAGCTTTCCTGAACTCCAAGCATGGATCGAAGTTTGGTAAAATTCACTTCTGTGACAGTCTTTGTAAATATATTGGCAACTTGATCATTGGTTGAACAATAGTGTACTTTAAGAACATGATCATGAATGAGCTTTCTGATGAAGTGTATATGAAGATCAATGTGTTTCATACGCTGGTGATGAACTGGATCTTTGCAAAGTTGAAGGCACTATGATTATCACATCAAAGTGTAGTTGGATCTTGTTGATGAAGACCAAATTCAAACAGGATCTGACAAAGCCACATGGCTTCCTTGCTGGATTCAATGGCACCATGATACTCTGGTTCTGCCGAAGAAAGAGAGATGGCACTTTGTTTCTTATAAGACCAAGTAATAGGTCTTAAACCAAGAGTGAATACATATCCTGCAATAGAATCTCTATCATCAAGGTCACCAGCCCAATCAGAATCAGTGAAACCAATCAACAATGGAGATGCTCTTGCACTGTAATCAATCCCGAAATGAACTATACCTCAAATATATCGAAGTATTCTTTTAGCTGCTTTCCAGTGACTTTCATGAGGTTGGTGCATAAATCGAGAAACAAGACCAACAACAAAAGAAAGGTCAAGA
Organism: Pinus albicaulis; assembly: GCA_034641835.2. Lineage (NCBI taxonomy): Eukaryota > Viridiplantae > Streptophyta > Pinopsida > Pinales > Pinaceae > Pinus > Pinus albicaulis. Next base: position 819,811,063 of record CM076575.1, read on the forward strand.
CGAGTATGGGTTAGATACAGAAGTTTACCAACAAGTTGACGGTATAAGGTAGCATCAACTTTAGGGGTAGTACAAGTGACTGAAAGCTTGAATACATACTGAAAGGGAGAAGGGGTTGGCTTACAATCTTTCATATGAAATTGGCGTAGAAGATCACATGCATACTTGGATTGAGAGAAGGTAATACCTTCTTTGGATTACAAGACTTGAAGACCAAGGAAATGATGCAAGTGTCCTAAGTCTGTCCTTTCAAAATTATTTTTGAGGCTAGACTTCACATGGTTTATATGGTTGGGGTCACTACTAGTAAGGATAATATCATCAACATAAAGAACAAGGATGGTGAAGGACTTATCCACTTTCTTGGTGTAGATAGTGTTGTCAGAATGACACCTAGAAAATCCGTTATCTAATAGAAATCTATCCATTTTGGCATACCAAGCCCGAGGAGCTTGTTTGAGACCATAGAGAGACTTCCTAAGGTGAAAAACAAGGCTAGAGTCATTTTGGATAAAGCCAAGGGGTTGTTCCATGTATATTTCTTCATGCAAATCTCAATGTAAGAAGGCAGATTTAACATCCATCTGATGGAATTCCCATTTAAAGGAGGCAGAAAGGGAAAGAACAAGGTGGATAGAATTCATTTTGGCAACAGGGGAGAAGGTTTTAGTATAGTCAATGCCTTCAACTTGTGAAAATCCTTTAGCAACAAGACGAGCTTTATGTCTATCCACTTTTCCATCTGGTCCAAATTTTTTTTGTAAACCCATTTGCATCTGACAAGTTTTATTCCTTTTGGAAGAGGAACAAGATCCCGAGTATTTTTTTCCAATAAGGAACGATATTCTTCATTCATAGCTTCATCCCAATCTGGATGACCAGAAGCTTCTTCAAAGGTTTCTGGAACTTTAGGCAATAAGGAAGAGGCTCTTTTGAACTAAGAACGTGTACGTCGTCGATCTGCAGGGTCACCTGCAAGAGTGCATCCCGAGTAGAGTAGACCCATATTGGAAGCTGTGGAGAAAAAGGAATATCTTCAAGAGGTGGAGGAGGATTTTCATCCTCACTATCATTATCTGAACTAGAAGGAATGCTATCAAAAATTTAAGAGATAGAGAGAGGTGGCACATATGCCGAATTAGGCTCGCAGGCCAAAGGTGGCACACCCGTCAAACTAGGCTCGCAGGCCGATATATTTTCATCACATTTTACATCTCTTCTAATGAATATATTTTTGGATTTTGGTTGAAGAAGTCTATATCCTTTGGCATCTTCAGAATATCCAAAAAAAATGCATTTTTCACTCTTAGGTTCTAAGGCTTTATGTTTCGCATCTGGAATATGGGCCCAAGCATCACTTCCAAAAACACGAAAGTGACTTACATTTGGTTTGATTGAGCTCCAGGCTTCTTCTAGAGTTACATTCCTTAAAACCTTAGTAGGAGTGCGATTTACTATGTAATTCGCACAGTTAATTGCTTCTGCCTAAAAATTGAGACTAAGTCCTTTACATTGAAGCATACAATTAGCCATTTCTTTTAAGGTGCAATTTTTCCTTTCAGCTACACCATTTTGTTGTGGAGTATATGGAATGGTATGTTGCAATTGAATGCCATGCTTAGTGAAAAAGTTGATAAATTTTTTGTTAACATATTATCCTCCATTTTCTAATCTTAACTTAAAAATTTGATGTCCAGATTGTTTCTCAACAAAGGCCTTAAAGGCCAAGAACATGTTAAAAAATTCACTCTTGAGTTTTAATAAGTATACCCAAGTGCGTCTGGAAAATTCATTTATGAAAGTTAAGAAGTACTTGCAACCAAAGAAAGAAACAACAGGAAGTGGACCACATAAATCACTATGCACAAGCTGCAAAGGGGCTGAAGCATGCCAAGAGGCACGTTTATCAAAACTATCCCGATGATGTTTTCCGAGTACACATCTAGAGCAAACACCATCTCGGCAATACCATAGGAAGACCTGTCACCATATTTTCTTTACATATAGTTTGAAGGGAGCGATAGTTTAAGTGACCAAATATCTCATGCCAAAGTTTGCTCACTTCACAATTATGAGCAACAAAAATGGAGGGAAGACATGATGACCCAAAGTTGTCAAACTTATACAACCTTGTGGAATCATCAGCAATGTCAGTAGCTAAAATATGTCTAGGATATTTGAGGTCCTTGATTACAACATCATGAGATGAGAATTCTACTATTTTCCCTTCACTTGAATGAGTAGTCTAATAAACAGATAGAAGGTTGCATGAGAAGGTAGGAACACATAGTATATCATTAAATTGACCATTATCTAGATGAATGGTTCCGTATCCTGCAACACTAAGAGATCTATCATCACCAACATAAATATGTTCGGTGTTACAATTATTTAAAGAAGAAAACATGGCTTTATTTTTGGCCATGTGGTAAGAAGATCCAAAATCAATACGCCACTCATGAGAATGATAAGAAGAAGGTACATTTAATGCATAACCAGAAGCTTGACAACCACAAGTAGAAAGTTCCATTCCTGAAGATGAAGTTGAAGAGGTCTCCAAATTGATGTGGTGCTTCTTCATTTCTTCTTCCAAGGCTTCCATCTTCTTAAAACATTTGGACTCTATATGGCCATCACGACTACAAAAGTTGCAATGTCTATCTGTTTTCTTCCCTTCATTTTTAGTTACCTTATCAGTTTGGTGAGTTACTTTTTTAGTTTGCGGCTGAAATTGCTTAGGACCCTTGTTTGGTTTAGGACCATACTTTTTAGGATATTGATTCTTGGTATTCTTTTGATATGGTTGCTGTTGGGATGTTAAGGCTTTCTTAGAAGCATTTCCAGAAGTGATAAGACCAAGGTGTAAGAGTTTTTTTGTTCTCTTATCAAAGAATTGCAAAAGGCATCAAAAGAGGGGTTCTTTTAGGCTGTTCCTTGAGAAATGATGGCTTCTCTAGTGGAATGGAAGGTGGAAACAAATACAGAGTATGCAGGGCCAAGGTTAGCAAGAATGGAATAAATGAAGCTACCATATTCCTTCTTGACCTTACAACCTTCTAAAAGAAGTCTAAGGGTCTTGAATTTGGACAAAAACTCTTTAATAGAGGAGAAATGATTGGGGTCCAAAGTAAGAAACTCATTTTCAAGCTGGTGGGCCCTGATTTTATTTTGAATGCCAAAAACAATGTTTAGCTTTTTCAGGGCTTCATTAGGGGTGTCATTTTCAAGGATATGAAATCGAAGATCTTGAGCATGGACATTCCTATCAACCCTCATGCTTGATCTTGTTTATTTTCCCATTTAGCAACTTTATCTCCATCGGTAGGTTTAGTTTCTTTTCATGTGGCTATTCTATAAAGGCCTTTACTTCTAAGTAAATCTACCATGTGAGGTAGCCATTGGAAATAATTGGTGTTGTTAAGAATAACCGGGCATGCAATTTCCATTTTTTTAAAAAACTAAAGCTGAAAAGAGTTGAAACTAATTGCTCCAATGGAAAGATCTCAAAAGATTAGGCTAATTAAAAAAAAAGGCTCGAAAAACGACTTCTAGATGAAGTTATGGCTTTTTGAAAAAAAGAGTTGTCGATGCCGAATAGTTACGGGACCAATTTGAAATTTGATGATGAAGTTCTACTTTAAAAAAAAAATCTCCCCTTTCACAAAAATATTTTTACAAAAAGAAGCTTGGGAAAGAGACTTGAACCCAAGACCTCTATTCTCATAAACTAATGTCACACCAAGTGAGCTAGTAAAAGGATTTTGTAATTGTTTGAAAGGAAGAATATGTTTTTTTTTTTTTTGAAAACTCGATGTGTGTGCTTTTTCCTGCAAAAAAAATAAAAAAATACGTGCACAAAAAAAAAATCGAAATGCAAGCCTTATGGAAAAATGTTAGATTTTCGGTTAGCCTTGCCGGCAACTATCCTTTTTCCGCTATTTCTGATTTCCCGAGATCGCATAAAGATGCGGGGAAAGAGCATACGTAGCAAAAAAAACTCCCTTCTTCCTGTTTCTCTATAAGTAAACTGACACAACTTGGGCAAATGGAAACCTTTTCGCATGAAACGAAAGGGGTTCCTCACTGTAACAGATGCTCCAAACACAACAGAGAAGTTCTCTAGGCCCAATTTTTTTTCGAAATAGTATATCTAGAAAACGACTATCACATGCAGTCAAACTGACTTCGGATTTGGATCAACAACAGATGCGGCCCTGAAAATGGCTCTCATACCACGTAGGAATTTACAGGGTAACTTCCTTAGATCAAACACAAATGTTCACTGCTCACAAACAGATCAAAAATCAGTACACTAGTATATCACATGGTTAAAACCCTCGAAGAGGGAAACAGTCCACGGCTTGAGCCAATGCGACCACTTCAGGCAATTTATTAATGTAAAAAGAAAGTTTACATATGTTTCTCTCACAAACGATTACCAGAAAAATGAACCTCCATGATATTTAAATAGAGATCATGGACCAATCAGGTGTTAAGCCACATATCAAGTGTCGTTAATACCGAGGAGAGAGTAAACCGTCGGATCACTACAAATCGTGACTATTAGATTATAAGTTACAAATGTACATAGTAAAGAAACACACTTTACCTAACTCTACACTAGACTAAGTTATAATTAACTATTTCCTATGTGTCAGAATATCCTAATAGTTTGAAGTGATTCCAAGGGCTTATTGAAGCATAGATATCAGTATTGGGTTCTAAAATGCCCCCTAAAAATAATTCAACACCCATTAATCCCATTAAAAAATGAAATGGAAGTTTTGAAGAAAGGTATGGAAGCGAAGATGGATGGTTTGAAGAAAGACGTGGAAGCTAAGATGGATGGTTTGTAGAATGAAATGTAAGACATGGAAGAAAAAATGAAAGACAACATGGAAGACATGAAGAATGATCTAAAAGCATACATGGAAGGTTTGACAAAGTTGATACAAGACATGATTCCTAATGGCGAAAATATAGTAGAGGAAATTGATGATGAGAAAAAAATAAATGTTAATCATGATATCATGAACTCTAATGTTGGATCAAAGACCCACCATATTCCAAATATCGATATGAGGAAGTTTTATGGCAAGGATCCCGTAACATGGATACTACAGATGGAGAAATATTTTGATCTCAATAATGTGAAAAACACACAAAAGGTACAACTTGCAACTTTATATTTAGAACATTATACATTTGTATGGTATCGATGGCTTTGATCCCGTAAAAAAAATTGTCACTTGGTCATTTTTTAAGGAGGAAATGATAGCACATTATGAGGATACAAATACCAACACCTCTTTAGCCAATTGATAAATCTCAAACAAAAGGGTTCAATGGTGGAGCACATTTAGGACTTCCAAAAATTGAATCTAAGGGTAGTTGATATTCCAGAGGAATACATGATTGATGTCTTCATAGGAACTTTAAAGGATAACATCCAATATGAGGTTCACCTTTGGGAACCTGATTCATTGGAGAAGGAATTCAGGTTGGCAAGAAAAATTGAATTTAAAATTATGGCGACAAGGAAGACTACCACTCACATATATAAATATGGAAGTGTTGCTACTCCTAGAATTCCACAACCTACAAGGTTGACACCACAACAATTGGAAGAAAAAAGAGAAAAAGGGATTTTCTACAGTTGTGATAGAAAATACACTAAAGGTCATAAGTGTGTTGAGAAGAAATGATTTTACATAGATTGTGAAGAGGAGGAAGAAAATGAACAATAAAATTTAAAAAAAGAGGATATACACCAGGAACAAACCCTAGAGAAAGAAGAAATGAGTTCGACCAAATCCTGTAATGCATTGCTAGGAATTACCACTCCTCAAAATCTCAAGATAGAAGGACATATCAAGAAGAAAAAGGTAATAGTGTTGATTGTTTCAAGTTGTACCCATAATTTTATTCATTGTAAGGTAGCCAAGGAATTGAATTTCTTCCTATACCCAGCACCAAAGTTTCAAGTTATGGTTGCAAATGGAGGAACTATAAATTACTCCGGAAAAATGCCATAATATCAAGCTAACCATGGGGGAATATATATTGAATAGTCCAATGCTTTCCATTCCAATAGGATGTGTTGATGTTGTACTAGGAGTACAATGGTTACAATCTTTGGGGGCGGTAACTTTTAATTTTCAAGAACTTTTCTTGAATTTTTTTTCGGAAGGAAAGGAATTTGAATTGCAGGGTATCGCAGGGAAGCTGAGAAAGATAATAAGATCTAATGTCATGAAAATGCTTCTAAAGAAATAACAATAAGGCATAATTGCACAATTATGCTCACTAGAAGTTCCAACATCAAAATCATCTATTTTTCCAGATCTCCAAAAAGTCTTGGATATTCATTCCAAGGTGTTTGAAACTCCTAAAGGACTCCCACCTATTCGTGATCATGATCATGCTATTATTTTTTTTCGAAGAATTGTTCCTCCAAACATTAGGCCTTACAGATATCCTTTGTCCAAAAGAGAGAAATTGAACATATGATTGAAGAAATGTTAGAGGCTGGTATAATTCAACCTAGTCAAAGTTCTTTCTCTGCTCCAGTATTATTGGTGCACAAGAAGGATGGATCATGGTGCATGTGTCTAGATTATAGGGAGCTCAATAATATCACTATTAAAGATAAATTTCTCATTCTTGTGATCGATGAATTATTGGATGAATTACATGGAGAAATTTATTTTACCAAGTTGGATCTTCGTTCAGGATATGATCAAATTAGAATGAAGACTGAAGATATTCCGAAAACAACATTTCAAACTCATAAGGGTCATTATGAATTTTTGATCATGCCTTTTGGCCTTACCAATGCACCTTCTACATTTCAAGGGTTGATGAATTCCATTTTTAAACCCTTCCTTAGAAAATTTGTGTTTGTAATTTTTGATGATATACTAATCTACAACAGGTCTTGGAAGGATCATGTTCAACATATTTATAGGGCGCTCAAACTATTGGAGGAGAAATAATTATATGCAAAAACCTCCAAATGTTTCTTTGGAGTACAAGAGGTGGAATATCTGGGTCATATTGTATCTCACGAGGGTGTTAAGGTAGACCCTAACAAAATTAAAGCCATTATAGATTTGAGGCTTCTGTGATGCGTATTTTGTGTAGAGAAGTTTTCTGGATCAATCACATCTATTCTTGGTAAATTCGACGTTTTGAACCCAGCCAACATGGTTCATCTTCAGGAAAAGATCCGTGGGGAAGACTGATCTCACAGGTAAGGTATAATATGATAGTGAGGGATGATGAGCAGGAGAAGCAAGTGAGGCCGACTTAAAAATTTTAAAAATAAATAAATAATTAATTAATTGTAGAGATTTGTATAAATGTTAATAGTATTGCTATTTAAATTCCATTCTAATTAAATACTTAATTAATTATTTTTTATAAAAGTTAATAGTAATGTTTTTTTTAAAAATCATTTCTAATGATGATCCAAGAAAGATTTATTTATTATTAATTCAATTCAAATTTTATTTGTTTATTTATTAATTAGAGGAGATAAATAATTATTTATTAGAGGTTATTAACAATGATATATATATATATATATATATATATATATATATATATAATTCATTCTTGTGTTGAGATTTCATTTTTAATTTAATTTGAAATTTTTGTATTTATTTAAACTAAAAAGTTAAATCTTTAAGTCTAAGTTTTGAGTTAATTAAAGTATTAGAAAGGTGATGGTAACAATTATTTATGATGATAAAAATTGATTAAGATTAATATGCGATGGAAGAATTAATCATAATACGTAGCTAGTGGAGTATAATGTTAATTGGAATAATAGGGAATTAATTAATTTGAAGAATATTATATTAAGGGAGGACCAAAGATAAGTTATCTATAATTAATGAGTTATTTCAAGAAGGAAAAGGTGCAAGATAGGATATAAAGGAAAGGATGGTTCAAATAAATAAATTAATGAAGTTCCAAGAAAGAGGGGGAGAGAGGGAGGGAGGAGTACCATAAAAAAAGATGTGATGGAAGAGGGAATGGGAATACAGAGGAGGTGAAGGGTAGGAGGAGGAGTAGGGTCAGGGCGAGAGATGAAAGATAGGGAAGGGACCGAATTAGGTATGGGTGTGAATGTTGTTTAAGGTTGGAATCCAATTGTCACTTATTTCCCATCTGTCATCACGGTTAAGGTTATTAGGATGCTTCCCAATTTCAATGGCTTCCCTAAATTTCTTGTGGTAATAGTGATCAATTTTAGCCACTACCCGAGAATTTTCAATACAAATATGATGATTGGTTTTGTTGGAATGCTTAGCTAAGGATGATTTTTTTAGGTGGTTATGTTTGACGTCAACAACATGTTCTTGAATTCTGGTTAATATGGATCGTCCTTTTTTCTCCAATGTACGGTTTACCACATGAACACGGAATTAAGTAAAACCCTTTGTGCATTTAGGATCAATCA